>SWBL01000247.1:0-80733 GCA_024195585.1 Aureobasidium sp. EXF-3400 | reverse complement strand
CTCCATCAGGGAATCGAACCCTGGTCTCCCGCGCTTGACGAGATTTTACTCTTGACAAGCGGAAATCATGACCACTAGACCAATGAAGATGAACCAGCTGTGCTGGTATTGGTTGATGGAGACATTTCTCGCCACCTGGGTATATGTTCTTTGCAACGTGTCGATAAGCGAGACAAGGAATGTGTTCTAGGATGGACCATGCGATGGCGGAGTTGAACGTCGTCGTGCCTGCGTCGAACGAGGTTACTCGAAAATTGTACGATAGCTCGGGCGAGCTGCTTTGCTTGAGGCAATGACCGCGGGAGTCTGCGGAGCTGGTGCAAAAGTGTCGGCGGTTACTGAATATGTGGTTGGTGATGGATTGTATAGCGGCCCATGTTGCGACGCATGCGGAAGAGGGGCGACCAAGCGATCACGATACTCTTCTTGCGTATCCGGCGTGCAGTCTAACTCGCCTACAGGCAACATGTCAGATCAAGGGCATGCGATATGTTGGTGTGGTTGAGATGGAAGTGGGAGGCCAGGTGCTGAGGAAGACAACTGGCGACTGCTAGCCTCGGGCGGGTAAAAGCGAAGCCTGTGTTCAAATCCGGCCAAGTCCACTCTGCTAACAGTCCAACCCTGCTCCTCACTATAACCAACCAGATCTAAATGACACCGCAGAAATCCATAAATCTATTAGGGAGAATGATAAGTAATAATTCCTACAATCATTTTCCGGGCCTTTTTGAGATACCACATAGTAAGTTGTTAAAGTTAGCCTCGACAGACCATCATATCAGAAGGTCCAGCTAAATACTGTCGAGACACAGGGCGTATGTGTGACGATTCTCAACGTCTTGAGGATATGTTGAGCAGTCCTCCAGTTAAGCATACCTTTGAGAGATGTTACTCAAGGCAACTTGCTTCAGTAGATTAGCTGCAGCAGGATATGCTGTCTTCCAATCCTGCTTTGCCGGACTCTGCATTGCGCTGAAGGTCTTGTACTCTCCCACTCCAGCTCCTCTCATCAAACCTGCAGATCTTTCCTCATATGGACTCGATTTCCTCAGGCGCTTTGGCTGAGTGGTTATAGCGATAGACTAGAAATCTATTTCCTTCGGGAGCAAGAGTTCGAATCTCTTAGGCGTCGATTATTTTGCTCGTGAGGCACGTATAAGTGTTCTTTTTTGGTTGTTGTATGTCCAGGAAGAAAAATGGTTGGAAAAGGGCAAAATTTGGCCAGATGGCGGTGGAATTGAGTGTGCCGCAACATAATTTTATGCTGGTAAAGCTTTGGCGTCGAGAGGCTTGGCGCATGTGGCCATGCAATCTCATGTTTACCTACCTTATATGAAAAAAGCGATATGGAACAACAAGACTCGATAGTCGCTGGCGTAGCGTGAGAACAATTAGGACATGTCGTTGCTGTTCATGGCAATCGCCAAGTCTGGCGCGCACAAGGTTCCTTATCGGGTGACGAGGTTTCATGAGCTTATCTCAGATTACAAAGCCTCTTGGGACGGCACGTCTGAGTAAACGAGGCGCTCAAGAGAACTCAACTTCATCAAGACTCGACATGCGCTGACGGAGAATCCAGAGGGTGATGGGTTTCGTTGCGGATGAAGCAGATGTTGTTTGTTGATGTCGATCAATCTACGCACCTCTCCGTATCTCTGGACCCGCCCGCGGCCTCCAGAAATCAAACTGTCGGGAACCCCTGGACACGATTTCCATGCTCGTACATGTGTCCTCCACCACTTGAAGCGGAGAGAAGCTTTTGGTTCAACTCACTCACGCAGGTACTCGTCTCCGCTAATAATCAATGAGCTTGACTCGAAGCCCGTGAATGTCAGCATCAGCGTACCCACTGCGACAATCCTATCCACCGCGACAATTCCATCCAGCGCCATCATTCACACAGCCAGTGCGACCATACCCACGCGACCATCTTGTCTACTCGAGTCAATACCCATACCTCACAGTCCCTATGGAAGCTCCGTGTCCACTTGGCATTACTCTCGAGCATGCAAACACCATGACCGATCGCCGCCGCACAAATGGATACAAAAGTCGGACATATTCTCGGTCTATATTTCAGCCGTTGCCAACCGGCTACAGCATTTGTGCAGACATGGTCTGGCAGTATGAACAAGAGCAGCGAAACACATCTCTCCTCTCGAGCCTCACGAGTCACCACAACTCTCCAGGTTCCTGCGACACACCGTCTCTGTCTTGACAAGCGCCACGTATGAATCTGTCGCGTGCCTCTGCCTTTCCGCAACAACCGGTCGATCAACCTACCCCAGGTTGCAATCCCATACATACCACGCGCGAACCCTAGATGCCCTTCGATTCACACAGGATCCTTTTCCCTCCTTCTGACATGTTCTCCAGCACTCCTGGTTCTGGGAGATCGGCGAAGCGTATTGTAACTTTACTAACTCCGTCCGAAGATCCTAGCGTGTAGACATGCTGTAATTTCCTCGCAAGCTTGGAGCTTCGCCCGCGCTCCCTCACAATCCTGGAAGTCGTTTGATCCTGCTACGTAACAGTCATCTTGGTGCTCCAGAGCGCCCGACTGACAGGTATGACACAGTGGTGGCACTCCTCGAGGTCTGAGCTGCAAGCCTGCCTGTGCGTCCTGTGCCTCCTCGGAACCCGCAATCCCGTACAAAACGGCAATCCTGTCCGAATTCTGTTACTCTATGGAGTCTGAATCCTACTCCCCGCCACGCTTCATTATCTTCACTATCTCGTCTATCGTTCAAGCGCTGGCAAACCAATTCGGAAGACTCATGTTGGTATTGCGATTCCATGACCAATACTCAACCAGTCTCGCCTTGCATAAATTGATATTTTAGCCAAACATGTGCGGCGCAATTAACATTACGGTTCCGTTGCTTAGCAGAAGCCAGCCGCTCAGCCAGCCGGTTCGGCAAAAATTTCAAGTCGGTCAGTGCATCTCGGTCCAACAACAACTGCCTCAATCAGCTTTTGTCGCTGTTGCAACATACGAATACTATCGCATATTCGGACGACAGGCAGCACTATAGAAGCCGATCACTTCTTCCACTAGTATCATAGCCCCAGATGATACCCCAGTCATTTGATGTGTCAACATGGAGGGATCAAGTTACCATGAAAGGTAAAGCACATGAATCGTTCCTGGATGACGAACGCCAAGACGCAAGAAGAATTCAAAGCACGCCGCCGTCACGCGATGTCCTTCCGACATGCTTGATCCACTCGGATGCTTGTCTCACTCGGCCCTTGTATTGGTCAACCATCTCAACGATTGGTTCAAGTCCATCAAAATCCTCTCGTCTTGGCGATCCACAGCGTCAGTTTACTAGGTGTTAGTTGGAGATAACGACGTCGTCGTATTGCCGCATGGGCGAAAAATAGGCGATTATCCTGCAATCCGCCGCATAAGAACTCTGCTGTACCCAGTCTCATAGAGGTTCTTTCCTTCCTTTTTCTATCCATTTCTGCCTCTATTACGACTACCTTCGAAGAGTATCTTGTCAATAATCAAGAACGACTCATACTTCAACAACATCCAAGCATCGCCCACTGTTGCTACGTGGTGAAAAAGACTCAAACTCGCCTCTGTACGACTCATACCCAAGCGACCTTGAAGACTCACAGTCTTCTCCCGAGCAACTACAAAGTCTTTACCTCCTCGCACCTCTATCGACTCGAAATTACAACTCCCTCGCGCCTCGACAACCCAACCCGACTTTGAAACTCATCCCCTGCGCCATCACATCTCGAAGTGAAACATTAACGCAGCTTCTGCCCGTGCATTGCTTGCAACTGACTTCGAAAACTATCTGAGTGCCCAAGCGACTTTGTACATAACCCGAAGATACCTTGCGACTGTAACCACCGCAGCAAATATCTATCCCTCAGCAACAAACTTCGCACGTAGGCTTGTATCTACTTACCTTAACCAACATGGACTACCTCAAGAGAACCTTCTTGGGTAAGGACGACAGAGACTTTATGCATGCTGTCGTACCACTCCACTCAGAGCGACACATGACCGAAGGCAAGACTGCTGATGGCGCTTCTATCGGAGAGAAGTCAACAGTTAGCCAGAACTCGGGCAGATCAACGACTACACTCGAATCTCTCCGGGCTGAAATTGAGTCTGATGTCGATTCTGAGGGTCACAACACTGCTTACGATCGTACGTGTACTCCTGTTGCTGGAGAGTCTTTTCCCAATAGCATGGACATATGACTCTCCGCCTAATCCTATGATACCTCAACATGCTAACACCCAACAGGCAAATCAAAAGTCATCAACAAAGCCATTCAAGATATGGGCATGGGCAAATACCAGTGGCAGCTATTCACTCTGTGTGGTTTTGGCTGGATGGCCGACAACCTCTGGCTCCAAGGTGTCGCTCTGACACTTGATCCTATCGCCGCCGAGTTTGGTGTCGATTCAAACGCTGTCCGCTACACTACCCTCGCCCTCTTCGTCGGTCTCTGTATTGGTGCCAGTTTCTGGGGTATCATCTCAGACATTATCGGTCGTCGCTATGCGTTCAACATGACTCTATTTATCGCCGGTACATTCGGTCTCGCCGCTGGTGGCGCTAACAGCTGGATCGCCGTATGCGCTCTCTACTCCTGTATCGGTCTGGGTGTTGGTGGCAACCTTCCTGTCGACGGTGCCCTCTTCCTCGAATTCCTGCCTGGCGAGTCGAACTACCTTCTCACCCTGCTCTCCATCTGGTGGCCTGTTGGTCAGCTGATCTCCTCTCTTCTGGCCTGGGCTTACATTCCCAACTTCTCCTGTGTCGCTGGCGCTGCCGTCTGCAACAAGGCTGACAACTGGGGCTGGCGCTACTTTGTCCTGACTCTCGGTGCTCTCACCTTCTGCATGTTCATCTTCAGATTCTTCCTCTTCGACCTCTTCGAGTCCCCCAAGTTCTTGCTGTCTCGCGGTCGTCAGGCTGAAGCCGTCCACGTTGTTCAAGGAATTGCTGCTCACAACAAGACCACCACTTGGTTGACTGAGGAGATTTTGAACCAGATCGGTGGTGATCCTGATGTTACCGAAGACGCTAAGCTCAGCACTAGCCAAATCATCGCACGCGCTGCCGGCAAGTTCTCTACCAGCCGCATTGCTCCCCTCTTCGACGGCTGGAAGCTGGGTACCACTACTGCTCTCATCTGGTTTGCATGGGCTACGATCGGTATGGGCTACCCTCTGTTCAACGCCTTCCTTCCTCAATACCTCGCAAACAACGGTGGAGGTGGTTCAAACTCTGTCTCGACCACTTATCGCAACTACGCGATCACCTCGATTGTCGGTGTTCCTGGCTCTTTCCTTGGCTGCTACACTGTCAACCTGAAGTACATTGGTCGTAAGGGAACGATGGCCATCGCAACTGCCATTTCAGGCATGTTCTTGTTTCTCTTCACCACCAGCACAAACTCGGGCACTCAACTCGCCTTCTCTTCCCTCGAGGCCTTCTTCCAGAATATCATGTACGGAGTACTATACGCCTATACTCCAGAAGTGTTCCCCGGACCTGTTCGAGGCACTGGCACTGGCATCTCAAGTTTCTTCAACCGTCTTGCTGGTCTTTGCGCACCCATTGTTGCTGTCAATGCAGCTGGTGCCAACCCCAATGCTCCCATCTACGCATCAGGCGGTCTGTTCTTCGCTGCTTTCGTGGCTCTTGTCTTGCTACCAATCGAGACAAGAGGAAAGGCAACTTTGTAAGAGAAAAGTCACGTCTGTTTATCGTGGCTGTTGGAAAAGTTACACAACAGTCCGATTCTGTTTTACGAGAAAAAGGCCTAAGAGGCTTGTTATGGCATTATTATACCCCTCAAATGTTGATGTAGATATCAATGAAGTTTTACGTTTTATTCATTCGGAAAGTGCTGGCTTTCTCAGTCGTGAACGCGCCGATAGTTTGTTGTCTGCAACGAAGCAGGAGCGAATGAATGCAAAGACTCTGTCTCACGCCCTGCCTTAGAAGAACATACATTCTGACGGGAAAGAAGAAAGCAGATCTTGATCAATCACGGAGACCCTTCCGGTGAAGAGCTTTGGCCACAACGGCATGACGTTCTCGATGCTCTGCTCCAACGACCATCTTACCGCCATCTTAGCCTCAGTTCTTTCCTCTGCAATCTTTTCCAGCGTCTGCAACCTCTTTCTCTAAAGCCAAGTCGGAAAGAAAGTCGTCATATCTACAAAAAGAGCCACAACTGATATTCTCAATCTTCTGGACCAAAGGACCTCTACTGCCACATCAATACTTCTACCTCTTCAACATCAAATCACCAAAACCATGGACGACTCCTGGCAAGAAACAGCATTTACCTCCCGCCACATGCACAACAGACAATCCCGCAACAACGGCTCGAAATCCGGTGGCAGCGGAAAATCCAAACGCACAACCTTTGACGTCCGCAAAACCTTTGGCAGTTACACGATAAAATGTCCTTCATGGTTTAAACTCTACAATGAGATGGATACATCATCAAATCAAGATGCAGTGTTGGAATTATACAGATTGACCGAATGTGGAAATGGTGTAGTGGGGGAAATGTCACTGCCGGGTGTGATTAGAGCTGCGGTGTTGTTGGCGGCGAGTAGGAAGAGTTTACAGGGGATTTTGGATACTTTGGAACCTGTGAAGAAGGTAGAAGAGGAGAAAGACGAGGAAGAAAAGAAGACCGGAACAGGAGAAGATGACGAGGACAGTGATGAAGAGGACGAGGAAGAGTCAGAAGAAGAGCCTGAGCCTGATCGCTTCGACACTTTTGAAAAGAACAGTTTCAGAGAGCCAAAGTTTTGGTTAAGGTGGAATGGTGTAATCGAGTCACCAGCAGTGGGAGAGGAAAAGGCTGAGTCAGGGCTTGGATACATCATTTTCCCGAGCAATGATTGTCGCAAGTTCAAAGGGACGCTGAATTGTGCTTCGCTGGAGTGGAAGGATGTTGCAATTTCTGGTCACAAGATTGCTCCGAGGTCCGAGTCTGATATACCAGTTGCATGGGGTCTGGGTGAAGTGCCGATGTAAGAGGGCGAAAAGTCCTCGCTGAAGGAAACTCCTTAACCAAATCACGTTCGTGATGAAGTACAAAAGAAACGAGACGAAATGAAACCGATGTGATTCTCGTCATGACGAGCGCCAACTCTACTCTGTTATTCATGTTCGTGTCTATGTATGCTCGCTTTCAATGGACGGTTCTTCTTGACAACGAGCTGATGATAAAGCGATCGCCTGGTCTAAGCCCCACAGGACTTCGTGAAAGATCTCTCTGCTCCATGATCATCAGGGCTCTCTCACTCTGCCGTGTCCGAGCCGTTTGTGGATTCCTAAAGAGCGTCGTGTCATGAACCAGACATGAAAATATCTCATAGACCCATGACCTTGTCCGTAACTTGAAGGCCAAGCTCAACCATGCATACGTGTATACCACCACGCTGAGTCCGTCTGCATCCCGTTCGCTCGTGTGGTTAGCTGCTCTCCAACACTAGTCTCTCTACAGACAAAGTAGAGTTTCTTCAAGCCCATACATCCCATCAATCCAACCATAACAATATTTCGCGTGTAATGCCTTGCAAGTGTGGTGAGCGGTGTCTTGCGCCGAACTGAACGCATCCGTGAAACCCAATATCAGTCAGTACACCTCTAGAAAGAGACCAACTTCTGACCACCTCCAGTGAAGAATTCACGGACGTTCTTCTGAACGGTAGCGAACTTGGCGTATCCGCAACTCTCGCTCTCGAGGTGGTTGAACAAGGCAGCGAGCGTGGGGAAGCGCTTACCGCCGCACTTGCCGGTCTTGTTGGGACAGTGGTACAGAGGAGCTTGGTGGGCAGGGCTGCGGATGTGCTGCTCGAGGGCTCTGGGGGTGCTGAACTGGCGGTGACAGATGTAGCACTCGTAGCCGGAACCGTTGTAAGCAGAGTTGGGGTTCCAGGTCGAGTCGATGGTGTTGCCGTCGTGCCATTCGAGCAGGCGTTCGGTTATGACGTTGTTGGGATCACGTTGACTGAGAATACGATGAATGACGCTGCTGGAGAGGTTCTTGGCCTTGGGATAGGAGGAGGTCTCAAGATGGTGGGAAACGCCGCTGGCAGTGACGAAGGAAGTCTGACAGAATGGACAAGGGATTGAGGTGCCTTGATGGATGCGGCTTCTCATATGCTGAGCCAGGTGGTGAGCGCTCTGGAAGTAGCGATCGCAATCGGAGCAGTGGAGGTGCTTGTAATGGCCTTCGTCCTCCTGGTGATCATCACGAGCGTCCTCGAAACGGAAACGAGTGTTGCAAGTTTCACATTCGTAAGGCCACTGCCAGTGATCCAGAGCATTCATGTGTTGGGTACAAGCACGCCAGGAGTTGAAGCATCGATTGCAGGAGTCACACTCGTAGCTGCCCATGGTGTCCTCAAGTTATGATGGAAGATGTCGAGTTGTAGTAAAGTGGATGAGGCAACTGTAAAACTCTAGGAGTTGAGATGGAGAGTACAGAACAGAGAGAGGGGGGATGAGAGCTATTGAGGATCTGTCACAAACAAAGCAAAGAGCTCATCAGCAAACGGACAAGGGTACGGAAGGGTTTCGTCGTCCCGGTTCCAAACCAATCACCGGTCTTGGCGTTAGGCATCTACCTCTTTGACGGTATGGAGCGTATAGTGGGAGACACAGGGGAGTTGACAGAGACTTGCGCGAGTTCCCAAGAAGTGGGAACCCGGTATGCATGCACGGGTTAACTCAAACAAGACAGGCGCAGCTGTATCTCCCCGCGCCTCTTTGCGTGCCGCACCAAGCTCTCATCTACAGACTGGGACGTGTGTGAATCGTACTGCATTATCTTTCCTACAAACATCAATTATTCGTATCGCTCAACTGGATGAAGGCGGTCTGCGCTCATTGGCGTTGAACTTGGAGCTGCCAGAGCAGCTTCCTCGCGACAATGCTGTAGTCGTTGCTCCTAGGCGCAGAGTAATACGATTCCGGATGTCGACAGGTCGCTCCGGGATTGATGATGCGTGATGCAGATGTGTCGTTGGATGGTGCGTCAAAAGGTCGGGCTCAAGCCTGAAGCTTTGACCACAACACCAGTCACTTTTCCGACGACGCGTCTTGTCTCCTACACTTGAATTGTCAGCTACTGTCTCCTTGGATGCGTCCTAGCAAAGGCGATCCTAGCTCTCCGTGTGTTGAAGAATCGTTGCGTATAACAATGCATGATCAGTTTGACCCGCATACATAGTATACACCGAGAGATGGATGAGGCAGTGGTTATCCAGGTTCAGGTAATCACGATTCTGGAGTCTTGGCATTCCCTTCTGGCTACAAGTGACCGGAATTCTTCATATCGAACCGTCCTCCACAAGACATTGCGTTTGACAGCTTTACCTTCGCCTTGTGCGTCAGCTCTGAACTCTTTCTGCACTATCCTGGCGCTGCTCGAGAGGCCGTTACTAGACCCTCAACATGACGACCGAGCGGCATGCGAAAGCAAACCTCTTCGATGAGCTCCCGACCGAGATAATCTTCAGAATTTTGAACTTCATGTGGCCCCATGATTTTTCGGGGTTCACGTGCACCTGCCGACGCGCGCTTGAACTTGTCAATTCGAAATGGGCTTCCGACGATCATGATTGTTCTCAATACCGCGATTCTACAGTCAGCCTGACGGGTGCATGGTTACACTCGATCCGCGAACATCAAAAGGAATACGAGGCAGAGATTAACAACACTGCGGTCTGTTACATGGTTGACGACGACAATGACGACCCCGACCTGTAGACAGTCAGTCTCATATGCCAATAATTACGACATTCTGCTATCATTGCACGGATAAACTCCAAGGATGTCCGAGGGCGGTCTTTGTTCAATGCGCAGACAGTATGGAACGCGAGGGGTTCTAGACGCATGTCCATCCCATATCGTACATCTTGGGTTCTATCACAACCACTGGCTACGTACGCTGTTGGTTTTGTACACGCCCATGGGTGCTGGTCAGAGCTTATACCCTGGCAACTCGACCATCGTAACCCTCAAACATACTCATCGACTACACCAAGTTTGTCCCTCCATCAGCTCTGCCACGTGCAGCGTCCTGTGTACCACTCTACAGGACGGCCGTTTACAAGTTCATAGTGGAGCGTGTAGTCAAATCCAGTCCTGTATGCTAGCAATTAGCCAAATCTGGGCCTTTCGGCTCATGATCTCAGAGCAAAATCAAAGAGAGGCACTTACGCCACGTATGTATACGTCTCAGGATTCACAATGGCTTCGTTCAAAGTCATAAGAACCTTACTCTTTTCGCGAACGACCTTACCCAACAACTTCGCAGGAACATATTCTTCACCGTTAGCTGGTGTCGTTTGAGAGCTTCCAATGACAAGGTGGAACAACTCATGGAACAAGGTTCCTGCGTCTGGTGTCATCTTGTTGCACGGGGTTGCTGTGACGCCCGCTGGAGCCTTGTTGTTGACAAAAGTGCTTGCATCCGCACACATGGGCGCTACGGTGTGCAGCCGCCCGTTCCTTTTGAATGAACTATCACAGAGGATGACAACATTTTTCTTGGCGCCCCTGGACCTTGTCATGCCGTGTGGCCCAGCAGCTGTTTGAGTGTTGCCTGCGCAGATGTAACTGTTTGGATCGCCACAGCCACCATATGCCTTGTCAAATTGATATTCCCCAAGCCGTTCACTCCAGTACTATACTGAGATTAGCGAAATCGACTTCTCATGGTCCACTCGTGTACGTACAGGAAAGGCCTCTGGAGGATAGGATTTTCCACTCAATATCGTTACTGCGACTCTTTGCTTTTGCACATACTCCGGGATGTCTTTTATCAGGATAGGTTGTCCTTGGTTGTTTTTTACACCCACGACGTGTCCTGTACTATCAAGCTCCAGTGCTTGATCATCCATACTCTGGCGATGAACCCATGAATCTCCGCAAACGAGGAGTGGCTTGATTTGGGACTCACCGCCGTTTACTGCGGTCAAGCTGCCACTAAGGAAGTCGTACACGGACTGGTAGCTGTCTGATCGCCTTTCTTAGCCTAACGGTCTTGAAGTGTTGTTTCTCTCTGAATACTCACTGCCAATCTGATCGTAGTCGGCCGGAGAGAGATGAGGGGTGAGGAACCAGGCCGCGAGAAGCCTGAATGCCTCGCCATATAGGGCGTTGTTTGTGTCCGTGGCAGCATCGACAGCTGCTAGGCCTACCGTAGCCAGGTCGAAAGCGTCGGAAACCATGTTGTTCAACATGTCTTCGCCATACTGGGCACAGTTGCCACCCGCAGAAGTATCGAAGCTGACATCGAAAAGATCGGCGATTGACTTAGCTGTCACTGCAGACACAAGATGCCACTCGCTGACAGCGACGGCAAGCAAGGTCAACCAACAGCTAATCCGCCCGAATGACATTGCTAGAGTAGAGAGGGGAGATTCCGATACTTTCTGACCGGACGAGCGAACCCTGGTCTATTTGACGTGCTGGACCCTATTCTATTAAACAGATAGGCGCGAGCATTGTACGCTTGGTACGAACTCATATTGACCATCAAAGCCTTGTCGAGGCTTCGTATCACTAGTAAACTGCGCTAAATTCTTTATGGGACAACAACCAGAACGACCACACGGCTTAGCTTGTGTAGCGAATGGCTTTGACCCCCTCAGCCTTTCAGGATCAAATTGCGTGACTCCGAAATGAGGCCGCTTTCACTCTTGCCAGTAGAGAAAACGGAGATAGGCACGAGGTGGCGAGGCGGCATGATAATCAGAAGATTATGCGCGAAGCACAGATGAAATTTGATTGAGCTTCGCACTCTATAATCAATGGAGTCAATATAGGCGTGAACGTCAAATCGATGACCCAAGGTCCAAGGCATAGTTGACCGACTATATGCTTCTGCGTCCAATACTGCCGCAACCAGCACCACTCAGTCAAGGAGGCAGATCTCCGTTGAACTCTGGAAATATCTGAGCGATATTCAAGAGTGATCCTATACATCCTCCTTTAAATGAACCCGCCTTGGCGGCTTTAGCGAGAGGAAAATTTTCTGCTATAGTGTATACGAGGACTAGCACAGGATTCAGCCCAAGCGAGAATCCGATGATAGATGGAGTCAAGTTCGTCTCCAACATACATGCGGACTTCAGGAGCGGAACAACAGGGTTCAGTGTATAAGTAGTGTCTTTAACGCCGCCCAGTATGCAACCAGGAACCGTATAGGGCTTTCCAAGATGTCCGGGTTCAGGCACGTTGCATATGGCTTCGCGCTCGTCTTGTGTGTTGTGCTTCTCTGGACGGGAAGGAGTGTTCGCGAAGAGCAGCGTGAGTGCCTAGTTCTTGCCAAAACATATGTTCTCCTCGACGCTAAAGTTTCAGCATCCGTAGACGTCTCTTCTTTCCAGAAACGAAATAACGCGCTCCAAGACTGGCCGACAGTATACTCTCCAGGACATCAAAATCCCCAAATAGCACCTCCGTTACCAATCCAGAAGATCTCGAATGATTACATCATCGCCCAAAGCAGCACGAACTCGACGAATTCGACTTCGGTCTTCAGGCGTTTAAGGAGAGGCCTCCATGCAAGCGCCAGTTCGACCAAATTCAATCCCTTGTTCAGACGTGAAGTTGAGCGTTGCAGCACCGGCAGTCCTTGCGCTGACGGCAGGTCAGTGGCTTTAACATACGTTCACGTCTCAGAGGCTGATGGTACCTTGACAGTTGTTGTGGATCTACTGGTATCTGTGGTTATGGACCAGAATACTGTGGCTCAGGGAACTGTACCAGCAACTGCGATGCTACAGCCATGTGTGGACAATACAGCGAGGGCGGAGCCATCGCTTGTGGAATGAATCTTTGCTGTTCTTCGTAAGTCACTGATGAACCACTCCTTTTCTAAGTCCAGAGCGCTAAAAGAGTAAACCCAAGCCATGGATGGTGTGGTGTAAGTAAATCGTTCTTATCACTGTAAGTGTCAGTAGAAGCTGACCAAACAACAAGACCACCGAGCTTTACTGCGGCGATACGTTGGAAGGTGGAGCATGTCAGCGTGGTTACGGCTCTTGTCAGACCTTCCCAGCACCAAGCTGCGGTTCCAGTGGTTCGACAAGCGGCCGCACCATTGGATACTATCAGTCGTCGAACGTCAGACAGCGGCTGTGCAACCGAGTCGAGCCGGCTCAGATCAACACAACCGGCCTGTCTCATCTTTACTTCGCCTTTGCAAGCATCGACCCTCATTCCTTTGCCGTCGTTGCCGCCAACGAGGCCGATGTCGCCATGTACACCGAATTCACTGGTTTGAAGACTGCAAACTTGAAAACATGGATCGCAATCGGAGGCTTCGACTTTAGCGATGCGAATGCTACCACTCACACGACCTGGAGCGACATGGTTTCTTCAACAAGTAGCCGATCGGCGTTCATTTCATCTCTCAAGTCATTCATGGACCGGTACGGCTTCCAAGGCGTCGATCTTGACTGGGAATATCCAGGTTCGGAAACACGCGGCGGAAAACGAGCGGATACTGAGAATTTTGTCTCGCTGGTAAGGGAGATGCGTTCGGCTTATGGTTCGGCTTATGGTATCAGTTTGACACTTGCTCCGGACTACTGGTATCTCCGCTATTTCGATGCGATAGCAATGGAGCCCTACGTTGACTGGTTCGGATTCATGTCGTAAGTTAGGAATGATTCAAGAACCTCGATATCTTGCCGCTGATTTTGCTGTGACCAACAGTTACGACCTCCACGGCTCGTGGGATGCGGACACCAAAACTTTGGGATCAATTGTCCGTGGCCAGGCCGACATTCGCGAGATTTACAATGACACGATGCCATTGTGGTTTGATGGACTCAATCCTTCAAAGATCAACTTTGGGCTTGCTTACTATGGCAGAGGTTATACAGTGACTAGCCCAAGTTGCGCCTACATCGGCTGCTCATTTGCTGGACCAAGCAAGCCTGGCCCCTGTACCAATTTCGACGGTGTCATGTCTTTGCGTGAGATCGATGCCCTGATAGAAGATAAGGGCATTGTGCCAGAGTATCTTGCAGCTCCAATGATGAAACAAATCACCTGGGACGATCAATGGATCGGATATGATGATCTTGAAACCATCGCTAACAAGAAGTCCTGGGCCGATAAAATGTGCTTTGGCGGAACTATGATCTGGAGTGTTGATTTTATGGCAACTGGAAGGTGAGTCCGGAGAGTCCACACTATCAAAGAGCTGTACTGAATTCTACAGCGGAAACAAGCCTGATGGTATCAACCTGCCAACAACCACGGATGGTAGTTGTGGTAAAGGCATCGTCTGTGGCGATTGGGAAACTGGCAACTGCTGCTCTTCGTCTGGGTACTGTGGTTCGACGTCGGGTTATTGCGGTAACGGATGCCAGTCCGGAGATTGCTGGTCGTCTTTTGGAACCACGGACGGAACCTGTGGTGCTGCGTTCTCTGACTCCATCTGTGGCTCCTGGTCTAAAGGTGCATGCTGCTCTTCTTCTGGATACTGTGGAGACAGTGATGCTCACTGTGGTGACGGCTGTCAGTCTGGACCATGCTACAACACGACTTCCGATTCTGGATCTGGTGAAGACGTTTATATCGACCCTGTTATTTGGTCAAGCTCAAGTCCACGGGCCACATGCGATGCTCCATGCAATCTCATTCTCCCGCCTCTGACGCTGGACAGCCCAACGACCATCTCCTTTCCCCCAATCACTACATCTCTCGAAGTGGCTTGGCCGAGTGTCACGACAATAACACAAAACGGAAACACCACTGTCTCGACAGGATGGCAGCTGATCACCGAAACGACCATCATTACTGTGCCACCAATCACCACCTCGATCATTGATGTATGGAACTTCAACTGGACAAATTCAGGTGTCTTGGAAACGTCCTACACGGTGACCACAAGTGTAGTTCCCCCAATCATCATATTAACGGATAACCCACCTAAAACCACCAGCCCGGGCGTCACATATCCTGTACGAACTCGTACATTCCAACCACCTCCGTGGCCAACAGGATACAACAAGCCATCAAGCACAGAGCCAGACCATACTCAACCCGTGGTCGTTGTTCACTCCGGCAAACCTCCCGGTCCTACTTGTCACACAGGGTGTGGCAGCAAATGTCGATTGTTCTGCTCGCACGGAAGTCATTGTGGTTTCAGCTGTTGGGACGATCCTTTCAATTGGCCTGATCCTCATGGACCACATCCTCATGACCCTAAACCCATCGCAGACCCCAGTGACCCTGATGACGGCTGCTCCACCTCCACTTATAGCTCTTGCTCAAGTATGTATTCGCTTTGTCTGTTCTCATACCTACACGTGCTGACTGATTTCTTCAGCCTCATGCCTCGCTATGTCGGCGACAACCTCGTGTACGACTTCCTGTACAGGTTCGTAGAGACCCCGAAGCCACACCGTAATGACCGAATACTGATCGCTGCAGATATTGTGGGATGCGAGGCGACTGCTACCGATGTCAGCAGCATTTACACGGTCGCACCTGCCGACGTTGTGACTGCCTGGGAAGACTGGTCCGATGAGGACTATACCATGGATGATTCCCTCTGGTGGTCCGTAGGAAGCATGGTTTATAGTATTGACGGGACACTGCCCATGCAAGGCGTAGCCGGAGCAACCACCAGTCGAGGTACCGCACAGCCTGCGAGCACCTCCCAGTCAACAGCTCCTAAGCAGACGCCAACCACGACTCTTGCAACAACAGCTGCAGGTCCACTCCCGACCGATTTCATCGACTGCACCCACCATAACCAAGATCCAGGTGAGGGCGTCACTAAAGCGTATTGTGTGTGCTCAGGGTCCACCTTTGCGGAACAACTCGCAGACAACGTCACTCCAAGACAGAGCTGCGCATATACAACGATGCCCTCGGTAACAATGCAACTCAACACAGGCCTTGCTACGAGTACCTACAAGGATACATGCCAAATCTGTACGCTAGACAACAGCAACGAGCAGCACTGTACGAGTCTGAGCGACTGTACACCAAAAACAACTTCGCAAGCTCCTCCCCAACCAACCGATCGTTGCATCACCGCCCACGTCATGCAAACGAACTGTGCAACCGACTGGGTAAACGATCTCATGGGCGTAGAGGTATGGGACAACGGTGTGCACGTCTGCCACGGAACTACCAGCCACACACTCGCAGGACTAAACACAGTCTGGCCTGGAGAATGCAACCCAGGCTTCAACGCCAATGTTACCGGAAACGGCCAGGTGCTGAGATATCAAGCGAGTGACGGGTACTATGTTCAGCTTGAGGCTTCCAACATGCATTCTATCATATCTACGTGCGGTACGGTCGGTAAAGCAGAGATCAAAGGGAAGGAGTGGGAGTTTGTCTTCGATAACGGACATTGTGCAAATTGCGATGTGGCGAAGCTTTGTGATTACACCTTCTATTGTCCGCACTTCAAGGGGGAATGTCACTAGAGTAGATGATCAGTCTTCTAGATGTATTTATCCTTAATCGTATTTGTTCGTTTATTAGTAGCTCTCTCCTGATGGATTTCAATGCTGTGACCCAGAGATACGGCATCATCACGGTATCTCTGTACAGGATGACCTCGATTCTCGCACTCTTGCATAAGTTCGCTCAAGCGAGCGTGATATATGCTAGGGAATAGAGTGTACATTGTGCACGAAGGTGGGCTGTGAGAAGGAGCTTTCAACGGCAAGCATTCTGTGGAGGCTCGGACGGACGTATAAGCAGAGTGGACGAAACGAGGTTCAGTGATGTACGTATGTTGATTCTCAATGCTATAAACAAGCTGTCAATACACACAAGAAGCAAAGAAGAATGTACAGTGAAAAACAATAAAGACAAAAAAACAGCAAAAACTCCAACTCCTCCCTTATTTTTTTGGGGTCACAACCTCTTGCGGCGAGGTCATGGGGGGTGTCGTACAACTCTCAAGGTGCTCCTTCTTGATGTTTCTACGGGCGGGCGTCTACAGGCCACTCACGGATGAATCGAGCGAGGGTGGTGTCATAGCCTCAGCATCATTTCTGATGGTCACGCGAGGCTCTTCTTTTCCTGCTTGGCCTTTTTGAGGCTGGCGGGAACGTCGATCGGGATTGGTAGGCATGTCATGCCTCAACAGAGCAGTCCAGACATATTCGGGCAAGGGAGATGGCAAGGGGCACATCGAACGGTGCAGTGCAGGCGTTTAAGCATCACCGCCGACGCTCTTGCGACCCTTCTTCTTCTCCTTCTTGTCCTTCTTTGCGCTGGCGGGAACCTCAGCGGGAGTAGAAGCAGGGACCTCCTCCTCCTTGGCCTTGCGACCGCGCTTCTTCTTGGGCTCCTCAACGACGGCTTCGGCGTCGGTGGTCTTGCTCTTGCGCTTGTTGGAGCCGTTGACAGCGGTGAAGGCACCCTTCTTGACGGGGCTGGAGGCGGGAAGGGGAGGGGACGAGGCCGGGGCAGCGGCCTTCTTGCGACCACCCTTCAGGGCAGACTTGGGAGTCTTGACCGGAGGAGGGGTGGGCTCCTTCTCCTCCTCAGAGGTGCTGTCATCTTCGGAGTCGTCGGACTCGGCGGCGACGGCAGCAGAGGCAGGCTCCTCGATATCTTCGTCGTCGGCATCGGGGCTGTCAGCAGCGATGGGTGCGCCATTGGCCTTGAAGTCGGCGAGCTCCTTGTTGTAGACATCGCGCGAGGCGACGTATGCATCCTTGTACTTCTGTTGTTGGGGTCAGCAATTGCGCAAGGTTGACATGAGTGGAATGAACAAACCTGCTTGACCTCATCGGGCAACATGTGCCATCTCTTGGTACCCTCGGACGAGATCTCGCCTCTCTTCTGGTCAGGGCCAAGCTCGGAGTGGATCTTCTCGCGGTTCTCGCCCAGCCACAGGAGGTAAGCGGTCAGGGGACGCTTAGGCTGGTTGGGATCTCTGGGCTCAGCCTTCTTTCTCTGCTTCTTCTCAGGAGCGGCAGGAGGGCCACCGCCAATGGTGACGAGTTCGCCAGACTGGAGGAATGCGCCGAGGTTCATCATGCTGGGATCGAGGTCGACGGTGCCACCGAGCCATGCATTGGAGTGGTCAATGTAGGCAGTGGTGGCATTGTGGAGAGCGTTCTCGAGAGCGACCCATGAGGTGACGAGCTATTGTTTGCTGTCAGTATCGAGTCTTGGAGGTTTTGTGGTCCGCGACGCGCCTCGAGGTGGGTCGAGACGCGTCTGTCGCAACATGACACAATTGCGCCCAACATGCAACACGCTCGATATTCGTATGGATCGAGTCGCAAAGATGGGCGCATTATGAATGCGACGTGACATTGAGGAAAAACTTACCGCGTCGCGAGTGCGAGTGAATTCAGATCTATCAACCAAGATTTGCTTGAGGTCTGGCGCAGGCTTGGGCGCGGCCTCAGGCTTGACCGACTTTGCGCGAACCATTGTCGCGTGTAAGCGTGAGCTGGTTTGATGAAAAAGAAAAAAGTTGAAACAAAAAGTTTGGAAGAGGAAGGAAGAAAGGAAAGGAAGAGGAGGAGGAAGCTGTCGAGCGCGCGTGCGAAGGGCGATCAAGCGTGATTTTTGTTTGGGGATTAACCGTCTTCTGACCAGCATTGACCAACTTTGCTTAAACCCAGCCTTCTTTGCACACAGCCCCTGTCCATTCTGCCATTACTATAATCACCCTGCTCGCCCGAATAATTTCAGAATGGTATCATCGCAACTTTACCTGACCCTGTCCTGAACGCCATTCGTCTTTCCAGCATCTCTCAGGTGATCGCTGGTGTCAGAAACGTCTCCTTCAGACATACTGAGGAGGTCCTTGCGGTGCCTTGTACTGCTGAGGTGGGGCTCCGAACGGTTGCTGTGGTTGCATTGGAATAGATGATTGTGGATTGTTCATCATCTGTTGCACATCTGGTCGATGCCTGGATAACATCAGTACTTGGTCATTGATTATTGAGGTAGGAACGTACATGATGTCTTGGTAGAAGTGACAAATGTGGCAACCGACCTCATGGTGTGGCTTGAGACTGAACGGTATGAGAGGCTGTAAAGGCGTGTTAAGATTGCAAAATAATGCGATGCGTTATTCAAAGATACTCACGACGAAGCACAAGGTGAACCACTCCCATCTCTTGTATACTTTGGCACTGAAGTTGCCACAGTTCTACTAAACCATCAGTCGCTGGTAATGGTTATTGTCGTGACCCTTGAATATACCTGACATTGCGCCTGAATGTTCTCGTAGCCTTGCAGCAGCGAGTTGAAAGTGTGAGTTCCACAGGTAAAGAAGAAGGCCATGTTGTGCTGATGTTATCCGCTCGTCCGTTGAAACTGAAGGGAGAGAGTAGAACACAGGTCGTCGTTGCTCGTGTTACATAGGATATTGGATTGCGTCGCGCGCCTGTTTCGTCGTCATCACATGCTTGCTGAGCCATTCTTGGTGGCCAAGCGCCCAGGCAATCCTAGAGCTTAAACCCTGTCTGTCACCATACTCTTGCTACTAGAGAACATTGTTGGAAGACCAAAAAGAAGTACGTTTCCCTACAGACATCTTCAAAATGCAGAGTCATAAACACCTAGATGGGCCGCCGACCCTCGGCCAGTTCAAACAAAAGACGCTTTGACTTTGACCCGAAATGCGGCTTGCAGCGGCGGTTGCTTCTCCCAAGATCTTCACTCCACACAAGCCACTGCCGACCAAGACCGACAACTCTTTTTTCTGTGAAGCCGCGTCTCGTGCCATCATCACATACAAACAATGTCTGCCTCGCTTCCTGGCAACCGCGCCCTACCAGCATCGCAGTATGATCTGGACACGTACTGGGGTCGTGTTAGACATGCTGCCGATTTGTCTGATCCGAGGTGAGTAATTGACGTGCATTTTCGTGATCTGCGTTCTCCTTTATCACCATTTCCTATATTGCTTTCTCGAATGTCAAAATATTATGATCGAAGAAATAGTATTCGAGTTCAATTGGCTGACCACATTCGATCGACAGAACGTTGTTTACCTCATCTACCAGTCTCGAACATGCAAAGGATTTGGTCACCTCATACAAGCAAGGCAAGATCCAGTCAATGACCCCTGACCTATGGACTGCAAAGAAAGTCATTGATGCCACTCTTCACCCTGGTATGTCTGCAACTTTGACAAGATATGCCAGACATGACTAACATCAAGTCATCAAGATACTGGCAAAAAGGTCCTCCTCCCCTTCCGCATGTCCGCCTACATCTTCTCCAACCTTGTCGTAACAGCCGGCATGCTCTCCCCCGGCCTCAGCACCACCGGAACTCTGGGCTGGCAAATCGCCAACCAGTCTCTCAACGTCGCCATCAACTCCTCCAACGCCAACAAATCAATCCCCCTCTCCACCTCCACAATGGTGCAATCCTATTTTCTCGCCGTAGGAGCCAGTTGCGGTGTTGCCTTGGGTCTGAACTCAATTGTCCCTCGCTTGAAGCGCGTAAGCCCAAACACCAAGATGTTGCTGGGACGCTTGGTGCCATTCGCTGCTGTGGCCAGTGCAGGTGTGTTGAACGTATTCCTAATGAGAGGAGAGGAGATTCGCAAGGGCATCGATGTCTTCCCCACCGAGACCGAGGCGCAGAAACTCAAGCGCGAGGAAGCTGGTCAACTTCTGCAATCACTTGGAAAGTCAAAGAAGGCTGCTACACTTGCTGTGGGTGAGACTGCTATTTCAAGAGTCATCAATGCTACACCTATTATGGTGTTGCCTCCTCTTTTGTTGGTTCGTCTACAGAAGACTCAGTGGTTGCAGCAGAGACCGAGAATGGTTACGCCTGTTAACTTGGGTTTGATCTTTGCTACCAGTATCTTCGCTCTACCGTTGGCTTTGGCTATCTTCCCTCAGAGACAGGCTGTCAAGGCCGACACTTTGGAGGCTGAGTTCCATGGTCGTGCTGGTGATGATGGATGCGTTGAGTTCAATAGAGGTATCTAGAAATGGAAAATTTGAATGTTCTTTGTTACAGCTTTACAGAAAGTGGGTGTTCGGATTGCATGTGGTTTTGAAGATAGATATCAGTCGATTGATCATGTTGTATGTCGATTTCATTGTCAAATTTTGACCCTTTTTTTTCTGTTGTTTTTTTCTGTTGGTTTTTTCTCCACAGTTGAAGTGTCACACAGTGCTTCGATGCTCACTTGGGGACTGCGAGTCGTTCATTCACCCATCCATGATCTGAGGTTCCGCGTTCGAATCTTCCTTTTCTATCATTGACACACCTTTTTCTTTTTTCGTAGAAGAATATGGAAAAAATAAATTTAAAAATACTTCCCGTGGTCCGATCAGGACGAAAGTAGGCTCAAAAGATGCGCCTCGATCAGGGCTACATCCCTGTGGTGCGCAAAAAGTGATACGACGGACGAGGGACTCGAACTGGTTGATTTTGTTAGTTTTGGCTCGGGAAAATTGGAATTGACTCGGAACGAGACGACGGTGACTAACCCCTCAGCCTTCAGTGTTTGGTGTGTTCGGTGGGCCGAAAACTGACGCGCTACCATTGCGCTAGCCCGCCGGATGATGGAGAAAAGTCGAGTTTTGTAGAATATAAGCCTGAAAACCTTTTCTTCGGATTTGAGGCTCCACCGGGCCTATGACACCACCAATTGAACGTCAGGCAGCATCTGCTCGACGAGCTCTATCCAACGGTGGGATCGGTGCTGGAATTCGTCGAGAGTTCGTGCCAGAATCGCGGCCGGCATGAGTGAGGCTTCACCTCTTAAAAAGTCGTCCCAGGGCGAAATTTCTAGTCGCATCACCAGCAACTTGTCAGGCACAATTATGGGCGCATCAGAAGTCTTATGGAGCGTTACGAGAACCAGAATTGTGGATGTTGCATGCAGCAGTACTTTTGTGATGAAAACAGCCGGCTCCAAAAGTAACATTCCATGCGAACATTTTTTTACGCATTCAGCTTTGAACACAAAAATCGATTTGCACCGCTACAACACCGCTTCGTGGCCAAAGGTCTCTTCGAAACATAAGCGTGAGCACCTCAACTGGATATGCATTGATGGACAGTCGCTGTTGAATCCATGTCAACACTTTGGGACAAAATCTCTACAAGACCAGGGTCGTACCACAAGCAAAGGGGTGACCCTGTCTGTCGATTTGTCTTGAGCCGCAGTCGGACATTGATATATCGATTAAAAGCATAACTTCACGTGAACACTTATTCATAGTCACTTGTGCATTAATTATGAGGACGAAAAGACGACAGGAGACCAGTATGTGTTCTTGATGCTTTGCAATTATGCCGGGTAAATTTCCTATGGATAATGGTCTCAGTGTTGATGCGAGATTGACACCAATGTCTTGCTCGTCTTGACATATTCTATAGTCCAAAGTCTATGCAGTAAAGCTCACGATGAGGCAACTGGTAGCCTCAGACTTCGGGCGATCGGCAGCGCGAGTGGAATCTGTCCACCTACTATTTGATCCAATTATGAAAGGATCTTGCTGGCTCTTTGGACCCGACCAGGATTCTCTGCTCCTAGTATGCATGCAGATGCGGAGCTGGAGCACCTTGACTCCGTAGTTGGAGCCTGGACGGCCTAGTCTCGCCCGAAAACGCACTGTAGAGCTCGTGTCGATCTCGTCGACCAGCATGCTGGCTTGTGTCGGTTGTGTTTGCAGACTCAAGTATCTTGCAGCCTCACTTCTTTGACGACTTCTTGTCCTTCTTGTTCTTCTTCTCTTTCTTCTTATCGTCCTTTGCCGAGTCTTCAGAGGCAGGTTCTGTTGCAGGGGTTGTAGTGCCACTTCGTCGGGCCTCCTTTGCTTCGAGGTTCTTGGCCAACCGTTGGGAGAAATACTGGTCTAATGTGACGCCTTTCGCCGCAGCGCGCTCTTCGTATTGCTTGCGTTTGTCTTCGGGTAGACCATCCAGAGATTTGTCCTTTTTGCTCTTGCTCTTCTTGGTTGCCGCTGCGTCGGAGGTGTCTTCGTCAGTAGTGGCAGACCTTTTCGCTTTCTTTGCAGCACGGCGTGCTTTCTTTTCGTCGTCGGAGGATGAGTCGGATGTAGACTTTGATCGCTTCTTCTCTTTCTTGTCCTTCTTCGCCTTCTTCTTTTCCGTCTTGTCCTCGTCCTCGTCGTCCTCAGCCTTCCTCTTCACACCCACAGCAGGACCAACCGCAGATGCCAACGCAGCGATCTTTGGATCCACAACACCTATCGTGCCTGCGACACCCTCTCCTTGCACAAAACGTCCATACAAGCCACCTCTTTTAATTCCATGATCCTTGACATTCGCCAGGATACTCTTCTTGCCAGTTCCGAAATCTTTCAAACTGCTGTCAAAGGCCTTTAACCACCATTGACCTTGAATCACATCGGCTTTGTTGATTCCTATGCCCAGTACGTCGACTTTTTTGCTGACGAGGAGTGGTTTGCGGAGACCTTTGTTGTTCGAGTCGAGCGAGTGGCCGAGACCGCGCCAGCCTTGCTTTTTGAGGAGTTCTGCTGCGTCCATGATGTGCTGTTTTCTGTCGTCCGGTGTATAACGAGAGTGTCGGACGTTCGAACAGGGTATCAGTGATTATTTGCTTGGAGAAATGGACGGTAGAGAAAAGCAGCGTCGGGATTGTTTTTCTGCCGCTCGCGATTTGGGGACTTTTGGCTTGACCGCCTGCGAGCGGGCCGAGCCCTGCCTGATGAAGCCGAGCGCGCTTTCCTTTCGTGTGGCAGGTGACGACCTCTTGTCTCCTCGACGCGTCAACATATCATTTCTTGATCTCACTTGAGTAATTGGATGAAGAAGTCATGGACAGTGTTTTCTTGATTGCGTGTCATTGTTCTACTGCCAATGACGCTCTGTCTGCTTCGATTTTATCTCTTTCCCCCTCATGAGACTTTCATCCTTTTCGCCCACCCATCTGCGCCACTAAGCCTGCCAGGTATTGCTGACCGACGCAGTCGTAACGCCGCAGCTCGCAGGGACTGTATAACTATGATTCCTGCATGGCGCGATACATCAGTATATGTACCTCGTACAAGACACTTATATCACTTACGGATCAGACTCCCAATTTACGCTCCCATCTGAGTTCACCTTCAGAAACTTGTAGCTGAAAGCTTGACCTGCGGGAAGATTGATAGTTCCGGACCTATACCATCATCAGTAACTGCGAGTAGATCATACACTGAAAGCAAGACTTCTTACCAAACTGGATTGCTGGCTGTGTATCCAGCTGAAGACAAGGTGACAGCGTTTGCTGCGTTCCAAGATCCAAGTTGCGGGATCGAGCCTGCGAGTTTAAGCGTCTGACCGTATTGGGTGGTCACTCTATCGGTAAAGGTCACAGCAACAGCAGTGGGAGTGCTGCAACCACCAGTGGTTGTCGACGTCTTGATAGTGGTTGGCGCGGCGGATGTAGAGCTCGAACCACTACAAAGACCACTACCAGTGAGTTTCGCAGTGGGGTACAAGACTCGTGGTGTACCGGCGTTGATGCTAATAGCGACATTGCCGCTAGAGTCTGTAGTATAGGAAGTGCACGACAGAATGTCAGTAACGGACTGGCCAGCTGTAAAGCCGCTCGCCGACGATGATAGTGTAAACGAACTGCTTCCAGAAGAACCTTTGTTGGTAAAGATGCCAATGACTTGGGATCCTGTAGTGCCTTTCCTCATAACAATGGTCGAGGCATCAGAATACACTGGGTATGCTTTGAATGTAGTATATCCCGTATCTTGCTTGATCGCTTGTTTCCTTATCTTGTTGATCGTGGCGATGAACGGGTACAACTGCGAAGAAGTCGAGTAGGCAGACTGCCAAAGAGCTTCTCTGTTGTTGGGTACACTGGAGCCTGAGAAGTGCTGTTCTTGCCCTTGGTAGATGATCGGAACACCATCTGCCAGCATTGTGAATGCTATAGCGTTCTTAGCAAGCGCGTAGTCCGAAGTGTATGAGGCGAAGCGCGCGAGGTCATGGTTCTCCATGAACGAACCCAAGAGTGTGGTATCTTTGCATGTTGACTTGAGAGTGTTGATGCCATTATAGAGGTTGCTGATGCTACCGGATGTAGATTGGAAGGCTTGTGTAATCCAGTAGTAGCTATCAAAAGGTCAGTTTTATGCCTATATCTTGAGCAAAAGTGTTTGTCATACGATGGGAAGTTGAGCATGCCATCCATGTAATTTTGGTAATCACAGAAAGTCGTCGGGTCACCCTCAAAGACCTCACCAGCCACGTACACTCCAGCAGCTTGTTCGAATTGAGGATAGAAGGACTTCTCAACAGACTTGGCAGAGTCGATTCGAAGACCGTCAACTGGAAAGAATTAGCAGTTACTTGTGCTTTGGATATTTAAGTGACTTACTGGTGTAGTTTGATACAAGCTGTGTGATCCAGGAATTCCAGATAGCACGTACGTTGGAATCCTCGGTCCTCAAGTCTGGCAGAGACACGGTGTTATCGCCAGCCCAGCACTATGAATTTTATCAGAGCCATTTTGATGATGTGTAAACAGCAGATAACATACCTTCTCGACGCTGTTCTGATCATTGTAGTTGATAAGACAGAATGGGTGGTAGTATGACTGCTTGTTGAAGGGGTTGTATTGGGAGTAGTCGACACAGGTACCACAGCCATCGTATGCCATGTGATTGGTGACAATGTCGACCATCAGATACTGGTAGACGTAAGCCTAGATACCAACCGTTGTTTTGTTGGGCAACCTACCATGCCACGATCATGAAGAGCCTTGGAGAGTGACACCAGATCGGCAGCAGAACCGAAGTTAGTGTTGACTTGGTAGATGTCTTGTGCCCAATATCCGTGGTACGAGTCACCATCTTGGCCCGAACTGCGAATGTTCTTCACGACAGGACTAATCCAAATCTGGAACGCACATTAGAGCTGGTGTGATATGCAATTGGGTGCATGAATACGAACCGCAGTAAAGCCCATCTGCTGAATGTAGTCCAGCTTCTTGATGATACCCTGCCATGTGCCGCCACAGTATTTGTTGACATCACAAGAAGCAGTGGTCGAACCATCAGTCCTCGCGAAACGATCGGCAAGGACTTGATAGATCGACTGACTTCTCCATTGTGCTGGGGTCAGGCACTGCACCAATCCAATCAGATAGAAGAGACCGAACAACAGTCGGGGCAAGTATTTGGCTGCCATATTTCCGAACTGTGATGGCCCGAAATTACAAAACCGAGTATAATATTGTTGGGAAAATGGCGTGTCATGGCCATATTCTTATATTGTTGGTCACGGCCGCGGCACACTTTTGTTACCAGTAGACTTGAGCAGATCTTGTCCTCGAAAAGTGATGTATACCTTGATACCATTGACCGGTGAGACTAGCAGCATGAAGTGGATTCATACTTTCTTGTTCGTCGTCGTTGGTCTCTCGATCTCATTGTTCATGAGTCCGCCTGTGTTGCTCGGATCCTCAAACAGGAAGTTCGGACATGAGTTCAGGTGACAAGGAATAAGCTATGTGGGCGTAGTACATGCCGTGGTCACCCACCGGTGGTGCGAGTGGCTTGCTTTACCGATCGGTACATTAAGGTCCTGAGGCTCAGGCACAGAACGTTATCGCTTCGAGAAGAAGGCTGTCTAGCGTGAGACGAAAAGGCCGTTATTGTATGCAGTATTCGGCGCGACTGCCATGTGGTATGAGAGGAGAAGACCCTGATTTGGGGAGTGATTGGCAAGTCGTTCAACAACTGACTTTTGACCCCTCGTTTCCCCAGCTTCCAGTCGTTTCGTGGCTGGTTTTGGTATACGGTGATAGGGTACACCGGTAGGAGCACAGACGTAAGCGGTCGAATTTCTCGGTTGGCATCCGTATAAAGCAGGTCGAGGACTTTGACTCTTTCGCGAGGTCGCAGATCATGCACTGTTGAAGGCCTTTAGAGTTTCAGCGATGTTCGTTCTAGACATGTGAAATCCTCCTGAACGACACACTCCGGTGGTATTTCTCGACAGTAAAACTCGGCTGAATGATAACAAGGCTGATTTTTTTTCGTTCGAGTTTTCGCAAGGACATTGACTGCTCGTGCTCAACGAGCGATGAAATGCTATAAGCGAGAAGTATCGCACCTTCCTCATAGAGCTCAGAGTTGGAACTTGGAGCAAGCGAAGTAGATGCTTTTGCTTATACTGTACTACTAGCAGTAATCTGCGCCATGGTCTCTGGACGAATCAGGGCTTACGCACGAGAGCCCCGTTCTAGTTTCATCCGTCGAATAGGCATGCAATACTTGAATTTAGAGAGAAGCAGAGAAGAGAAAAGAAGCGAGCGTGATGTCGTCGCATGACAAGTTCTTGGTTTCAGGGGGTGCCACGGGCGACCGCCACGCCATGTGGTCTATATTTGATGGTCTGCACTGCATAAAAGCGCAGATGATTGGCAATGTGCTTTGGTAATCACCATATGAAGTGCAGGAAGAAAGGGCAGAGTCTGCGAGCTCCCGAGCGGGAAGACGGGTGTGGGGTGTGGGGACGGAAACAAGCACAGGCCTTTTCTCTTCCAGCCTCGGCACAAACCCCTGCTTCACGTGTCAATAATCTCATCACAATCCAATACAATCCAAAAGTCAGCTCAGCAAGGTCTTGCTCTCCGCTCGGTTCAATCTCCGCGTCCCGGATGAAGGTGAGAATGGATCGACTGGTGACATTCGCTCGCCCACCGCAGCCTTACCGTGTTACGCCACGGTGAACATGCACAGACGGATAGCTCGAAGAGAAGCGAACGTGCTCTACGAAGCTTCAACAGAGCTCGAGTCTATCGTTTCTTGCAGTGCTCTCGCTTCAGTCTGCAGGAACGGTCCGATTATGATGTTCCTGCAGACGTCAGGACCATGTAGAGCACTTCCAGCAGACATGGTGAGTAGACATATATAAGTCAACCTTCTGCCTGGACAAATATATCATCAACATCACTATTCTCTTCATCATGCGTTTCCTCACCGCTCTCCCCGTTCTCCTTGGAGCTGCTTTTGCTCTTCCCTCGCCCGAGAACATCCAGGAGCGTGCTACTGGTTCCCTCGCTTCCTGGCTCTCGTCTGAGAACACTGTTGCTCTGCAGGGTGTTCTTGCCAACATCGGTGCCAGCGGCTCCAAGGCTTCTGGCGCCAGTACAGGTGTTGTGGTTGCTTCTCCTTCCAAGACAGACCCTAACTGTGAGCAACTTGTACTACCTGATATGAACCATTTCTGACCTCGCTCAAGACTTCTACACCTGGACCCGTGACTCGGCTCTTGTGTTCAAGGCACTTGTAGACCAACTCATTGCTGGTAACAAGTCTTTGGAGCCTCTCATTCAACAATACATCAGTGCTCAAGCCAAACTGCAAACCGTCAACAACCCCAGCGGTGGTCTTTGCTCCGGAGGTCTTGCTGAGCCCAAATTCGAGGTCAACCTCACACCTTTCACCGGTGCTTGGGGTAGACCTCAGCGTGATGGCCCTGCTCTCCGTGCCACCGCTATGATCGCCTATTCTCGCTACCTTATCGTGAGTTATGCATCTTCACGTCTTTTATGATATGCTCACCCTTTGTGCAGGCCAATGGCAACACCACTACCGTCAACAACATCATCTGGCCCATCGTCCAGAACGATCTGTCTTATGTCACTCAGTACTGGAACAACACCGGATTTGATCTGTGGGAAGAGATTAACAGCTCTTCCTTCTTCACCACCGCTGTCCAGTACCGTGCTCTGGTCGAGGGCAGCAACCTTGCCACTCAGCTTGGAAAGTCTTGCCCCAACTGTGTCTCTCAAGCTCCTCTTGTCCTTTGCTTCCTCCAATCCTACTGGACCGGCTCCTATGCCCTCTCCAACACTGGAGGTGGTAGATCTGGTAAGGACGCAAACTCGATTCTGACCAGCATCCACATCTTTGATCCTGCTGCCTCTTGCGATTCGACCACTTTCCAACCTTGCAGTGACAAGGCTCTCGCCAACCACAAGGTTGTCACTGATTCTTTCCGCTCCATCTACAACATCAACAAGGGTATTGCTCAAGGCTCTGGTGTTGCTGTCGGCAGATACCCCGAGGACTCTTACTACAACGGTAACCCCTGGTGAGTCAATTTCATCCTGAGGGAAAGCAGAACCAGAACTAATGTTGTAGGTACCTCAACACTTTTGCTGCTGCCGAGCAACTTTACGATGCCGTCTACCAGTGGAAGAAGATTGGCTCGATCTCGATTACTTCAATCTCTCTTCCTTTCTTCAAGGATGTCTACTCTTCTGCTGCTGTCGGTACCTACGCTTCCTCGACCACCACTTTTACCTCTATTGTCAACGCTGTTCAGACCTACGCCGACAGCTACATGTCTATTGCCGTACGTTTTTCATATGCCCATAGGTATATACAGTCACTGACCATACTCTTCAGCAAAAATACACACCTACCAGCGGAGCTCTCGCTGAGCAGTACAACCGTGCCGATGGTACTCCCCTGTCAGCCGTCGATCTGACCTGGTCCTACGCCGCTTTCCTGACTGCCTACAACGCCCGTGCCAATGTCATTCCTGCCTCCTGGGGTGCTGCTTCTGTAAGTCTCCACCACCCTGGCCAATACCACCCATCACTGACAAACCTCCCTAGGCCAAGCTGCCCAACTCTTGCTCTAGCGGCTCTGCCACAGGTCCCTGCGCCGCAGCCACAAACACCAACTGGGGCAACCCAGGCTCGCCCACTACTCCCACTGCAACTGCAACTGGTGGCTCCTGCACAACCCCCACCGCCATCGCCGTAACCTTCAACGAACAAAAGACCACCGCCTACGGTGAAACCATCTACATCGTTGGCAGCATTCCCTCGCTCGGAAACTGGAACGCAGCCAATGGGGTCGCACTATCTGCTTCAGGATATACTAGCTCCAACCCCAAATGGACTGTTACCATCAACTTTGCTACTGGAAGCAGCTTCAGCTACAAGTATCTCAAGAAGGCTTCGGATGGAAGTGTGGTTTGGGAGAGTGATCCTAACCGCAGCTACACTGTTAATGGCAACTGTGCTGGTACTGCTACTCAGAATGATAGCTGGAGATAAGAGACTTCTTCTCTATGAAGAATGTCTCATCCTATCTTCAAGAGAAACATGCAGTAGTTACTGGAGCTTCCTGCCTATGAAGTTGCAAAACAAGCTGCCCGAAGCAAGGATTGGGGTAGAACAGGGTCGATAGAAACCACAAAATGTTAGAAGATGCGTGTTGACGAAGCATTGCCGTACACTCATCACGCCCATGTGTTAGGTTGTTAATAAGCCTGAAGAATATTGTATGTCTGGGTAATTATGAATCAAAGAATGTAAAATGTCATTTTGAGCTTTCCACTCTTGGTGGCTACGCAGGGCTGGGGTATCAATGTACGTGCTCTCAGCTAATGGTGTCCTCTACTATCTTCCCTTGATTTAGCAAGCGCAGTTTTCTGCCCCTCAAGTCTCCTTCAGACCTGCTCAACGGTGCAGATCCTTACTTCTCTTCCTGTCCAGCCTTCTGTTCACCGCGCCTAGCACAACCTTGAGGATTCCATCTGCAGAAAGATGCTCTCCATCCGCACCCTTGAAAGGCACCGTATCAACCATATCCCTCAATTCCATACCCGCAATCTCTGCCAGCTCGTCATCAAGAGCACGCAGATGCGCACGCGCACCTTCATCCCTGCCAACCTGGAAGAACTGGATACCGATTTGCCAGGCAGGAGCGTCAAGTTTATCGAGCTTTTTTGCGCAGCTGATGAGAGGAGCTTCCACATCATCACTGGGTTCGCCATCGGTGATGACGATGAGATTCAGCGGTTTTACTGCTTCGGGGCCTCGTTGCTCGCATTGACGAATGTATGGTCGTAGGATAGAGTCAAGACGTTGGCCAGTAGGTGTACCGCCCCTGGGCCTCACACTAGAAAAGATTTCGCGGACGGTGGCTGACGAAGTGACGTTCTTGTGGTAGACGTTTTCTGGGTTGTTGAGGAAGAGGATATCGATTCCGTCGGCGTCGTGCGAAACGCAGATTGGCGTGATGGATTCTAGGGCTTCTTGAGTTTCGCGCCAGCGGCTGCCTGCCATGGAACCAGAGTCGTCGATTAGGAAGATTGTGTCAAAGGTGCTCAGGAAAGCGTAGGGATCGTCGGCTGTTTGGCCTTGCGGCGATGATACGGCGATTGAAGGTACTGGTGCGGCGTTGGATACCGGTGAGTAGGCTGGTGGCGCAGTGCCTTGATCCAAGGGGCCTGGAGCTGGAGCTGGAGCGGATGCTGAGTATTGGCTCTTCATGGTGCCTGTTCTTGATGGTGTATTGTAGGGATCTTGGATCACTGGATAAGGTCGCGAGTTTTGCTGGGTGCCTCCTCCACTGCTGGTCGAGACCTTGCGCTTGATGCTGCCTAGAAGATTACGCATGTCGTCTGTTATGATGATATGTGATTGTCGATGGTTGTAAAAGGTTGCGAAATTGTGCGAAATGAAGAGAGTGGGAAGGGTTTATGTAGAGGAAAGTCCAAGACGGTTGGATCTTGTGATGTAGTGATTCAGCTGAGCGCAGTCGCTGACGAGAAGAGTCAGGTAATAAGACGGATATGCGGAGTAGGTTTGGTTCACTCGAGGTAGTTGCTTGTCTTGTCTGGGCTGCACGGTTGGCATTGTTATATCTTGCTCACCTTTCACTCGGCGGCGAAGCTTCTAGCCGCTAAACTGCAGCATAGCCGCGCGCCTTCTCACATTGCAATCTGCATTCAGGCATTCCTCAGCCATTTATTTGAATTACTGTTATACAAGATGAGAAGGAGCAATGGACGGTTAGCAGTTGGGGCTTGCGCAAACAGAAGGGCGCAGTAGCTGCGGCCAAGGCTCAGCCCTCAAGGATGCCGATTTGAGCCGGCTCAGCCTTGGAGCCTCCCGAGACATTCCCGGTCAGGCATCAAGGCCGCAATCGGTTCTGACCAGGCACATCTTGCATGCACATGCTCGGTTATAACACGCCAAGAATCGTGGGGTGACGTTTAACGCGACCGCGACCGTCTTTCATGTGACACTGCGACACGAACATTGATGTGACCCTCAATGCAATGGACCGATATGATACTGCCCGACGAAGGCAGGCTTGTCCTGGAAGATCGGCATTGGGTTACTGGCTACCGCTAGTAGTCACTGTGACAATTGCGACAGCTGGTTTAGCCGCCTGGATCTGGAGCGAACGCCAGCATGACAACGACGATGATGATAACGACCGACACGATGATAGCGAAGACGATACATACGACCACCCTGTAGACTATCCTGAGGACATACCCGATACGCGAGAGCAGGCCCCCGACTCTGGCGACCAAGGCTTTTTGTCGCGTGTGACTGGCCGGACTCCATCACCTCAGCAATTCTTCGATAATGCTGGCCAGCGTACACGATCTGCTGTAGGGCTATCTGGCCCGGGTACAGCAGGAAGACAGGAAGAGGGAGGCGAACCAGCCTTCTCTGACAACGAGCACTGGAACGAAGAAGCAGAGACCAAACGTACACAGAGGTCCTCGACCCATGCAATCAGCAAGCCAAAGAGGACTGTGGTTGTCGTCTTGAACGGGGAAGAGCAAGAAGATGGTTCTGACTATAATACTGAGCACGCCGTGAGTTTCGTCAAGTTTGGCCATCGCAACATGGTTGCTAACATAATCCAGTCCATCCTCTTGCACCTCCCTGACCACATCGACTCGGCCCTTACGAACCTCTTCGTCTTGATCTACGCTCCCAATCAAACTTCTCTGCCCGACCTATCTACCTCCACATCCGCTTCAACTACCCTCTCATCCTCATATGCATCCGTCTCATACCCTGCTTCATCGCCCAAGACGCTCTTCGATTCGCTCTGGCAAAAGTCCTTGTCTCTGGTAGACAAGCAATCTCAAGTTATGCCCTTCTCGACACCTACCGGTTACATCCACATCCTACGCCACCTCTCTCCATCTTTGGTCTACCTACCCGACATCCCTACCCTTTCTGGCCAGAACGGTGAACATGTCCAACAACTCAAGGGTTGGGTTGGCCAAACTATCCTCGTTGTCGGTGACGATGGTGCTGGTGGTTTGATCGATACCGAAACAGACACCGAAGATGAAGCATCACGAAAAGGCATGGCGGGAGGAGAGAACCACAACAAATGGTGGGAGACCTCAGATCTAGTCGGCCTTGGAAAAGATGTCGAAGTCGTGGATATTGGACGCATCGCCGAGGATTGGTCGCGAAGAGTCGGGTAACTCGTCTCAGCCTCAGGATAGATGCCTGGCGTCAAAGTTACGCGTCCGTTTTCATAGGCTCCAGGCCAGCCAGATCCCGTGCTTCCGGTACTCCCCATCAACCCTTATATACTATTTTTTTCCGGTCCCTCCTGTCCCCAGCTAAGGAAGGTGCCCCGCCTTCTCGCCTGGCCGAGTGGCACACTTAGCTGGCGCCGACACTCGACAATCCCCCGGTCGCGAGTTCGAGTCTCTGACGGGGCGGACCCATTTCACACTGGAGCTGGGAAATAATAAGGAAACGCGGAGGCTGCCGGTTTCTTCCCACCTGGAGGGGGTGGTTTCTTTTGCTCTTTTTGTCACCATAATGTATAGGTCAAAGCAAACTGTGTTTTTGTTTACCATCTTGATTTTGCTGTGTATACTTAATATTTCGTGCCTTTCTCTTTGATTGTTGCTGCGCTTTACTCTATGTTCTTCCCATCATCCGCCATAAGTGATCGGAGGCACTTATAGCTACCTGCCTCCGTGCCCTTCGTACTTTTTGCTATGTAGTCTAGATTGACTACGTATGATTGAGAAATCTAAGCCCCTGAGTCGCATCGTCTTATCTGTAGCTCAAAAGATAATAATATGACATCGATTACAAATGTTACAAAGTGCGACATAAACACCGACGCTATCTACAGCAAAGAAGCACTGATCTAAAACCCATGCTTTGCAAACTCCTTCTCAGTCCACTCCGACAGCTCCTTTGCAAGTTTATCATTCTTGAGTATTGCCTGAGTATACTCTGTCCCCTTGGGCGTATAGAAAGCTCCATTCTTGACTCCCTTCTTAGCTGTAGCTGACCACAATTGCATCTTTGCACCATCATGCACATTAGTGAGGAAGGGAGTCATCACTGCACTCAACAGCCAACCATAATATGGCTTCTTGTAAATGTGTTCCCAGATACCGGTATTGACGACACCAGGATGAAGAGCCACTGATTTGATCGCAGGATATTTTTCTGCACAGACTTTGCTGTAGAAATAGTTGGCGAGTTTGGATTGACCGTAGCGTGCTACTGAGTTGATCTTCGTCATTGGGGTGGAGAGGTCGGTGAAGATGATGCCCTGATTGGGTGCTTGTTTGAAGAGTTCGGAGCTGAGGTTGATGATGCGGACGTCGCTGTTTGGCTCTTTGGATGTGTTGTGCAGTAGAGGAAGCAAGAGTTTGGCGAAGAGGGTCGGTCCCATGTAGTTGGTGCCAAACTGAATCTCATAGCCATCGGTGCTTAAGCCTGCAGGAGCATTCGCCAAACCAGCATTGTTCATCAAGATATCCAAGCGGTCATTTTCCTTGAGGATGCGATCGGCTGCGCGTTTGACGGATGCCAAGGAAGCCATGTCGATTTCCAGATAGTGTATTTTCCCTTTGGCGGAAGGAACGTCTGCTACGATTTCTTCGATTGCGGCGTTACCGCGTTGACTTGATCGAGCGCCGAGATAGACTTTGGCTGGGTTGTGTTTGACCAGTTGATGTATGCTTTCTTTGCCGAGACCGCTGTTGCCGCCAGTCACGATGATGACCTTTCCTGACAGATCGGGCATGTCTTTTACTGGGTTGTAGCGTGTGCTGTACATGGTGATGATTGATGGACTTGTCGATCCTGATGCCTTTGGATCTGTGGTGTAGTCGAGTCGGAGTCGTCAGGCGTTTCTTGACAGATTGTGTGCTGTGAGGTCTAAGGGGTCTCGGAGGTTCGAAACTTGAGAAGGCGGTACAATGTCGAAGTGATGTAGGAGTTTATCCACGCTATCTCAGAACGTGCGACTGGTTTTATATACCTACTTGAAAGACGCCGATCTTTTGCCAGCGGTTGCGGTGCAACTTTTTACAGTTTCCTAGACTTGACAATTGCTAATCACAGTCTGGACCCTCTACCTGGAGGGAAGGTGCAACAGTCGTCCGAATCGAAACCCTGTCCAATAGGCGACAAAGGTTTCGCATGACGTGAATCTAGTCGGATGAACACCTCTCCGCGTATCCGTTGCTCAAATTTTCCATGGTATAGATTCTTGGACATCATCTCCATTGTTGACTCATCAATGTCGTGGGCGTTGATCTTTGATGATTTCGCAGACTTGCCGCACGGACTTTTTGCCCGTTTGTTGACTGATCATCATCATCATGGCATTCTGCGAGTTGTCGTCGATAGTCTGCTGCAAATCTGCAGGATATCTGTCTTCCTATTGCACCACAACTCATACGAAATCTATCAGGCTCGAACACGCGATGATTTCTGGAGGAGAATGTGTAGATTTCATGACCGCGAAGTTTCGGGCGGCTCGGGAGTTCGATATCCTGGCGGCCGATTTTCCACAGTAGGCATTGTCAAGATTTGCTTCTCTGCACGCTTGATAACCGATTTGCTGGCCTTGGTTTTTTCCATCCAATACTCGCGAGTCTTTCCACTTATTGTTGGTGTACCATCGGCCAATTCATCGAGTACACCGCCAGATATTTTAGCCCGATGTCCGAGTGGGTAGGTTCGACCGCTACGAGAGGCCTCATCCAGGAGCTCTCTCTCGGACTTTTGAGGGTTGCGCTTTTTGAGTGTATCGTAATGCTGAAGCCAGCGGCGTACGCTGTTAGTCGAAGGCCAGTCAACATCCTCTTCCTTGCGTTTGAGTGCGAGTTTGTGAATTAAACCACCAGCTTTGCGCCATTGTACGGCATCGTAGAGAACACGGCCCTTGCGAGGGGTTGACCACACGGTTTGACCAGTCATTGTCGTTATGTATTGACCGAGAAAGAGGGCGGGAGAAGAGAGGAGGAGATGCATTGAAGAGGTGGTGGATGACGTATGCGGCTCAAAAATATTCTGTACACGACGGCCTCACTTGCTCCTCGATTCAACCTTGCAATTATCTCAAGAGGTGATTGATGCTGATATTTATGGGGCATTACAACACTGAATCGCAACAACTGATCGTCTTTGGGACTTAGATAAGCAAGAACAGCCTTCGGGATTTCTGGCTGGATTCTGCGAAGGAAGGAAATACAGAAGTACCAACCACCCTCCATCTGGGACTCTCTTCTTGGGTCGATATTGTACATAAGCCGGCCCTTCATGTATCTTCGGTACAGGAAGTCCCTCTTCATTGACCGAAACGCTTTGCGATAGTTTCCATCACGGCCTCAACCTCGGACTCAGTAGCAACTTCATCCTCTCGACCCTCACACTTGCTGTTCTGCTTTTCGTGAACACCGCTCTGACTCTTGCTCTTGTTTTCATTCTCGCTCTGGTCATCGTTGGTAAACTTGGACTTGGCATGGCTGGACTCAGAGGCGGTGTCGTTGATACTGGAGGAACGACTGAGTTCGGGAATAGAGATTGCGGCCTGGGCTTGTTTGGTCTTCTTGAGCAAGGTCTTCTTTTGGCGCTTTGATAGCTTGGGCTGGATAGGAGGTACGGTGTTTGCAGCGTCACTGCTCGACTCGGGTTCGTCGGTAGGAACAGTTGGCGCATCCTGAATAGACATGTCGGCAAGACCTTGAGAGATGGTATCCTTGGACTCTGACTTCTGACTCTGGAGCTCGGCCTTCTCAGCTTGAGCCTTCTCCTTCTTGCGCTGGTACTTTCTCTTGTTCTTTGCGCGCTTCTTTTCCTCCTTCGCTTCCTCGTCGCTGTCGATTTCCCAGATGCGTTGTTCTTGCTGCTCGGATTGCTTTGGCTCGGCTTCGAAGAGGATACCGGGGCCGTCCATGACATGCTCGAACATGGCGGAGAACATCTGCTCTCGCATCTGTAACCGGTTAGTAAGTAGTTGATGATGCTAGGATTTGCGCATACTTACGTATTGCTCACGTAACTCCGAGATGGGAGTGCCACGATACGATGCCATGTTGGTAGAATTGGCGTGTGTGACAAGAGTGATGCTGCTGGCAGACTGAAGATGTTTTCGAGCTCGAATGGTGAATTGACGGATGTGCGAGTGATAGTGGGGGTTTGCAAACGACAACACGGCGACGAGCAAACGCCGAGAGAATATAATCCTTGAATCACAACAATACAAACGTGCATCCCTTGTGCATTTTGACTGTCCCCTTTACATTTGGTAAATGATAGAATGGGATGTACAGATGAGAGACATGCTCGACGTCAACCTAGCTTTCCAACCTAGCTTTCCAACGCTTGCGTGGTTACTCACCCTCCAACCAGTTACACCACACCACAAGACACCCTCGTGCATTGTTCCCGCGACTCGTATGATCAGAAAATGACAGTATGAAATCCATCGGTGAGAGGCATGCGCTTCGGAGATTCGCGCTTGCCACAAGTCACTTCTTTCGCGCGCTCTGTTCTGTTGATGCTTTGTTGAACTGCACCACCACCAGTGTGTATTGGGGAGACTGAACGAATGAAGACCTACTGCACTACCTCTCTTCCATCGACCCATCGCGTTCTCTTACTGTCTAGACATTCCAATCCTTACAACCATCAGTAGCCTGTTGAGCCACATGAGCTATCTGTCTCCAGAACAAGGATCCACTGCCGAGACATCCCTAAATGGGACGGGGTTCCTCGGCCTCATCATCAGTGTCTCCTTGGCTGGCTGTTCCCTTGGCCTGCTTTACTTCCTTCTTTCTTGCGACCCTGTTCTTGTTTTTGTTCTTGTTGTGATTTGCCTTCTTCTTCTTCTTCAGATCCAACAGATCCTGCAACCGCTCAATCGTGATGAGAGCCGATTGTCTCTTTATATCAAGACGGCGCCAGATTTCCATGTCGTTCTTTCCTGTGGCCTGTGCAAATTTGAGATGCTTCATGATGGTATCCAGATCTTCATGTGTCCAATCTGAAGATGATTTGATGATGTCGTTGATCTGCTTGCGGTAAGCTGCGAGGTCATCTCTCCTTCGCTTGATTCTCGTGCCAAGAATCTGTAGGGCATCATGGATAGAGATCTCTTTTTGCTCGAGGATTCGCAGATATTTCATAGTTGCGAGTTCGATTCGGGGACTTCCGTTAGCCTGAAGAGATGTGGTACGAGCCCCACCGTATCCGCCGACCAAGACTTGCAAGAAACCCGAGGAACATACGATGAAACGGGGATTCGCGATCACTGATGGCAAGGCAGTCCCAAACTGCTCGCCCACAGGCCCCGTCGTGGTCATTAGCTCTGAGTGTATGCGTGGCAGTGCTAGTACAGTGCGTATGCACAAGGTCTCCAGCCAAAACTCGATGCCGAAATCAGCCATGCCGCCACGGCATCGATACAGCATATATTCTTGACAACACAACCATTTGAGAACCTATAAGACATCAGCAACGGCCATAGCGTGTTTTGGATGCAAGTGTATACCTCAGCTTCTTCCTAAGACTGTATGAGAAGGCCTAGCCAGACGATACACCGGAGTCTGTAAACCACAGATGTGGTCTTGTCATTTGCTTCAAGAATGGTTCGTATCTTCGATATGATGATGCCGATCGAGTAGCCGTTAGGATCATCGTTCCACTTGGATCCCACAGCACGTACGGCCCAGCTGTCATATTGTTCTTCTTTGGCGCAGAAGATTGAGCACATGACTCTTTCAGCGTGTCTGTACCATCGATCTTCTTGTTTTGTGGATTCCGACGGGGTACCTTCGAGAGACAAAGTGAGACGTGAGAAAACAGGTCGAGCTGATAGATGAAGATCTGGCCGGCGAGGATCTGTACGCAGTTGAGTCGACATCTTCAAGGGAGAATTGGCATTTCCCAGAAGAAGAGAAAATCGACAGTCGTGCTTGTTTGGTTCGTCGTCAACTTCGGGTGTTTGCGACAAATCAGATAGGGAAGTGTTTGCGATTAAGAGGGCCAGGCGATGTTTGCGGTCAACGAGACTAGCCAGCTGAAAGCTAGGGGTTACCGCGACAACATAGGGATTCCGGAGAAGGCTCATGATATAAACGAAAAACACACATCACCATCAACGGCGCCGCGAGAAGGCTCGTTGACGTGTCCATCTCTGCAATCTTGATGGGACGAAGTATATCATTGTACGTTGATCGGGGGGTTCAGACGGCCCTGATCAAGCACAAAGCAGGCCTCTATGATGCCTTTACACTTTCATAAGGGTTTCTGTGTCATGTTGTGATAACTTGTGTTTTTGAGGGCCACTATTAGAATGTCTAAAGTCTGTAGAAGCCCGACGTGGTGAAGTTGGAGGGGGTGCAGTCGAGTAAATGCTGACTAATCAGGACCTGCCGACGCTTAGCCGTGCAGAGAGCTCTCAAGGTCGAGTACTCTGGACGGTTTCATGAACTATGTGTAGAAGATGATATGGCCTCATAGGTTACATAATCCTTTTTGAGCCTCCCGTACGCTTTGCTCACCCACCAGCTTGAACTCTCTGCTGCAGCTGCGGCCTTGGACATCTGGAGGAAGAACATGACTCCTAGGCCAGTATGACTGATGTTGTTTCCTCCACGCTTCTCAATTTGAACACAGCGATAGAAGATGGCGTGCTAGCTAACCAGCTTTCGATACCTGGTCATACCAGATGAATGATGCTCAAAGTGTTCGGCAGCTGAAATTGGTTCTGGTGGATATTCGCAGGCTGCAATGCTCGAGGTGATCCAGAACGCGGTATGCAGCGAATAAAAAGACAACTGTAAGATGCTGAGGAAAAGGCGCTCGCTGAAGAATGTATAGTCCGAGTCCAGAGATCTGTAAGCCGTGCCCATGTGCAGTCGTGGGGATATGTATGTTCTGGGATAGTTCTTGGCCAAAGAATCTTTTCGGAAAGAACAGCAATATCCAGACCAGCATCTTTGTCGTAGCACTGCAGTCCCTTTCCCATGGTTATACAGCGCTGGTTATATCAGAGTGATTAATCGTCTTTCGAGCCCTATCGCTTCAATCGGCCTGCCATATTCGTGCTCAGCGTGGAATTTGCAAGAACTGCATCCCTCTTCTTCTAGGCATTCGAAACGGGTGCACCTGAGCATAATATTTAACACGATTCCTCCGTGGTGTGCTTGGGCATTGAAACTCATCAGTCTCTGGGCAATCTCTCGTAACCGGCGCCAGACTAAGAAGCAGAAGATACCCTCTGGTCCGTACCCGATCATCTTGTATCTGAATGTTGCCGTCACCGTGCAGAACTGGTAGATCTCGCGGGTTATCTGTGAGTTGGTGCAAAGGATCGATGGGAGTATGCCTTCGAGATGGATTTCGCCGGTTGTGTAGTGGTTCTCTGGTCTTCTGGTGATTTTGGTGTAGATCATGATTCGAACTTCGAGTGGTAGGTCCAGAAAACCTGTTGATCGCGAGTTGGCTTGAACAGATGCGAGCGTTGAAGTCGACGAGAGTGCTTGCTTGGAAGCCATCTTGGACTTCTGGTTCTGGAGGGAGATTTGTGTCGTGGAGAGCGTATCACAAATTGTGGATGGATGTTCTGAGATGAGGAGGAGCGAGAAGAGATTTGAGAGAAGGAAGTGTGAAAGAGGAAGCGAAGAGAACAAAACTGAGGGCGTACGTTAATTCCGTTCCTTTCAAGGTCACATGTGTTGGTGCTCCTATCAGTTTGTGGGAAATCACGCTTTGACACGTGTTGGCCAGAGATCAAGTTAGGGATAAGGCACCAGTGGCATGATTTGAGCGACAAGAAGACTTTGACAAACTTCTAACCATAATCAAAACACTTGCGATCATGAATCTATCGAAAAGAGCGGTGAACTCCAAGAACATTTATCTCCTCCCAATGGTATTCCTATTGGTTTGCGTTGGCAGGTGCTGCTGGCCGCAACTCAACTCAGGAATCAGTCAGCAGCGGCATCTTTTCAACAACACATGGACATTTACGAACACTCGAACGTGAATGAAAGCACATGTCATCATGGATTTATAGAGAGGGGAAAGAGCCAACAAGCCTATCTCCCCTTCAATCCTCTCAGTAGCCTACATATTCACCCCAGATACCATTTCCCCTGTAATCAGGCTGAGTGGTGTAACGGCTTACACTCACGCCTCGACTGCATTTGACAATAAAACCACCGTTCAAATCCCGCCGTGTACTGTCTTGAATTTGCTGAAACAGCAGCCTAATGTCCGTCATTGGGTGAACTTTGATCAAGGGAATGAGAACGGGAGTTTTCCCAAAGAGCTTCGGCGCTGGTTTTTTGCTGGCACATCATATGTTTTGTTATTGTTGTTGTGCAGATTGAGAGGACATTGTTTTGATGTTGTTTGAAAAGGATGTTAGTTATGTACTATGAAGAGATTAATCTGTAGCTGACCACTCCGAAGGAAAGCAAGCTCGTGCGATGATTACCTGCTGGAAGTGCAGCCTGCTCTTGTCATGATTCTCAGTCACTCTTTGATCATCTTAAATCTTGGTCGAAACCGTGAACATTCATTTTGCAGGCTATCTAAAACTACCGGCTCGCAGCATATTTTTCTACCTCTCTGCTTCTCCGTCAGGTTTGCAAAAAGAGCATAATCGAGTGTTTGATGAGAGCTCTCACTGTTTCCTGCTCTCCAGCGCTAGACTACTGATCCATAACCCATAAAAATACAAACCTTCTTCGACTCCATGTTCCGGCGTTCGCTGCACTCAGCTGCCCAATCTTCTTCCCCGGCTTTGCACCTCATGTATGGACAAAGCTTTTCCAAGTCTCAAGTGCGGTCCTTGATAGTGCTCATGGCAGTGTTCATAAGTAGCTCGGAGTTTTCCTGAGTCGACAGCCATGCAGTACCCTTGTCCGCAACCATCTCCCATAGATCGAAGTACTGAGCTGCCGAGGTCTTCAACCATGCTAGCACCAACACAGTAGCCAGAACTGGGTTCTCTTGAGCTCCAGCATCCTTCATCTTGACAACTTCACGGGCGAAGAAGGTATTGAGAGCCTCATTGCAGTCCCAATGGCCATCGAATGACTGGAGGTCAACAAGCGCACGGACAGCTGCCAAAGTGTCGTTGGTAGGAATGGCAGAAACCTGCTCGGAATCAAAAGGTGTGTCTTCGAGATCGAATGCCATGGGATATGAGGCGGAAGAGGCAAACGAGCGAAAAGCTTCCGGAGGAGCGGAAGGAGCAGCAGATGCACATGGAGCGGCGGCAGGTGCAGGAGCTGCACATTGAAAGGACATAGGTGGAAGAGATGGAGATGCACCTGGTGCTCTTCCACCTCTTCCATAAACAGCACGGGCGGGAGGTGCACTTCGCATGACGGCTACGTCTCTGAACGAGCGAGGGTGTACGGGCATCTGCGCCGTCTGAGCCTGCTGCATCTGAGGCTGCACCATGCTATACTGCCGCAAATCAGAATCGTAATCCTCGTCCTCAATCACATTAGACCTGTATGAAGCGGCCATTTTCTTCTTGTAGCGAGGTTTCTTAGCCTTTCGATGGGCAATGTCAGATCCGGGACTAGATTCCTGCTCAATCTCGTTCTCAGTAGTCCCCTGACCATTGTTGTTAGGCTCGACGGCAACGAAGGAGCACCATTTGTTGGCAACTTGGTAGTCGATACCGAGACGGACGACTTCCTTCTCAACAAGCTCATCAAAACGGGAGGAGTGTTTGTCCTTGATCAGCTCGGTACCCTCCTGTGCGGTCTTCAACCAGCCTCTGCCTTCTTCAAGTTCCTGGATGACTCGCTTGGCTGTGAGAGTGTTGACAGTGTAATTGGGGTTGTCAATTTTCTTGATAGGAATCTCCAGCGTCAGCGGGCCGTCAGGGCAGGTACCGTGTAGCACGACAGACTTGGGAATCTTTTCCATGTCTTGTAGAAGTAGGTACACAGTAGTGCGGCTGTAGGGCAACAGAGGAAAGATGACGTGAGGTGCTTGGATGATTTTGGGGACGGCGATGTTTGGAAGATGAGCATAGCGATCAGCGTCCTCATCGGGTGCATCGCTGAGGTCGGCAGACGGGTTAAACAACGAGATCGGCGCCTTGGACTGAACAGTAGGATTAGCAGTTTCCGCCGCCTGCTTGGGCATCACGCTCTCGATCATCTCGAAATCCTCCTCGACGTCATCGTACTTGATCTCCAAGCGATAGTCCTTGACATGGGGATACAAAGCGGCCTTCAGCATACGGATGACCTTGAAGTCCATGACCTCATCGTCAGTGATGAACTGAGAAACGCCGTTACCAGCGCGAGCGAAACCTTCAACCAAAGTGTGAGAGACATTACTGCCAACACCGAGCACAAAGCAACGGGCATCGACCTTCTTTTCATGAATCTGGCTGTTGATGTAATGGAAGAGTTGAGACTCAGCATAGATTTGACCATCGGTCAGAACAACGAGCTCCAAGGGCATGTCGGGGTGATGCGATTCAAAGGCGGCCTTGACAGGAGACAAGAGCTCTGTGCCACCATAGCTGGCAGTAAAGCCCTGGACGAAGCCAAGAGCTAGGTCGAAGTTTTCCTGGTTGTAAGGGACGCTCTTTTGCCAAAGGAAACTGTGGTGTGATCCGAAAGCGCAGATGTTGAAGCGAACACCGGATGGCAGAGACTTGAGGAATGTCTTCAGGGCAGCAACGAGAGCAGTGTTCTTGGTGCCTCGCATACTACCACTTTGATCTGCGATGAAGATAATTTCCGGTCTGATGGCTTTGATGTTGAAGCGTGGAACGAATGTCGCCATGAGGGCTTGACGACCAGGCAGCGAGTGCTTCTCGAGGATGGCCTTTGGGGAACCGATGTCGTCGATCAGGATTTGCAAGACGAAATCCGTAAGAAGTTCGGTTGTGCCGTGGGTCAACGTTACTGATGCCTTTGACATATCAGGAGTAGAACCAAGGGTGGTAGAAAGGGTGTTCATGTCCAAGGCGATGGGGTGGTCAGAAGGACACTGAACTTTGCGAATGGTGGAGCCTTCCATGTCGATATCGACAGTAATCTTCATGCCCTTGGCAACTGCTGAATCAACTTGAAGAAGTGTGCCGGGGTAAGAGCCGTAACGGCGAGCGATCGAGATTGGCAGAACGTAGCGCAGACCGTCGATCTGGGCATCGTGCTTGAGCTCACCTCCATAGATGATATCAACTTGAATGGATGTGTTTGCGGGGATGTTCCCAAGGGTGACTCCAAAGACGCCGGTGGGAAGAGATTCCAGAAGACCAGCGGTTTCGCCTCTGCTGACGGCGTTGTTAAAGGTCTTGCGAGCTTGCTCCTTTTGTTCAACATGGCCCTTGATGACTTTGTCACCAATGGCACATGAGAAGGCAGTCACGGTGACACCATCATAGAGGGGGAAAGTGTAGCGAGTTTCTGGGAGTTGGTCTGCAGTGGGATTTTGGAAGGTTTGGGAGAGTTTCGTGGTAGAGTAGAGAGGGGTAATGGTGGTGTGGGAGTCCAGATGAACCTGAGGAAGGTAGGTGCGTCTGTCATAGGAAGCTATGTAGTAACAGCCACAGATGTGGTTGCCAAAAGACATGATGTGGGGCTCTCGGTGCGAGAGGTGGTAGATGTGATGGAAAGAATTGAGAGTTTGAAGGGGTATTTATGTATGTTGGAAGGAGTTGGGAGACGAAGCGCGAGGTGTTTGCTATCTGAATTTGCCAAGAGAACCCAAAACTGTATGAAAGAGACAGATGTGAAAGAAAGGTCGTACGTGGAAAGAGAGAGTCAGACTTACGCTGGGGGTAGTTGCTTTTACAGCCAGGCAGCCATTCATGTCTGACCATGTCACGGGTTGCTGCCTATACCCTGATGAGTTTGTTTCATCTTAGCTTACGTGGAAGTAACAGTATATCAAAGACTCGCACAAGGCTGCAGGACAATCCATCGGGAAACGGTTGCTCAAAGTCTTCGATCAGCGGCAAGACAAGCAACTGTGGTGTCTAGAAAGGATGAGAAGTAGGCAAACGCCAAGAGATTTCTCCGCAGATGGCAGCAGGTCCGAGCTCTTGACCTTCACATGCGAGTGACGAACGACGAGCGACAGCGGCGCGTCTGACAGCAGGACAAGGACAAAGCATCATGGCGCCAGCAGTCGTCAAGGACGAGGCCACGTCTACAGCCAAGCGTAAAGCCGAGTCGCCCGACGAGTCTGTGACGGACAGCAAGCGCTTCAAGTCGTCAACGTCGCCCACACCCACCCTTGAACACGACACCGGAGACGCCGTCCAGTCTACAGCACCACGCGTAGTTCCATTCCCCGAGAAACCCGCCGTCATCGAGGAGCGCAATGGCGAGATCGAGTTCCGAGCCGTCAACAACGATGGCGACCACGAGAGCTACATCATCTTGACAGGCCTCAAGTGTATCTTCCAAAAACAACTGCCTAAGATGCCCAAGGACTACATCGCCCGCCTCGTCTACGACCGCACCCACTTGTCCATGGCTATCGTCAAGAAGCCTCTGGAAGTTGTAGGTGGCATCACCTACAGGCCCTTCAAGGGCCGTCAGTTCGCCGAAATCGTCTTCTGCGCTATAAGCAGCGATCAGCAAGTCAAAGGTTACGGCGCACACCTCATGTCGCATTTGAAAGATTATGTCAAGGCCACCTCGGACGTCATGCACTTCCTGACCTACGCCGACAACTACGCTATCGGCTACTTCAAAAAGCAAGGCTTCACCAAGGAGATTACCCTCGAACGGCCGCGGTGGATGGGCTACATCAAGGATTACGAGGGAGGAACCATCATGCAGTGTAGCATGCTCCCAAAAATTCGCTATCTTGAGTCTGGTCGTCTACTTCTCAAACAAAAAGCCGCTGTTCACGCAAAGATCAAGGCCGTCTCGAAGTCCTTCGAAGTCCACCCTCCGCCAGCTCAGTGGAAAGGCTTGAAAAAAGGCGATGCACTGCCATCCATCGACCCCCTCACAATATCCGCCATCAAGGAAACTGGTTGGAGTCTTGACATGGACGCCCTTGCTCGTCAACCCCGCCACAATCCCAACCACTCTCAACTCATGCACCTCCTCTCCGCCCTTCAGAACAGCACCCATGCTTGGCCCTTCCTTCAACCCGTCAACAAAGACGAAGTTCTCGATTACTACGAAGTTATCAAACAACCCATGGACCTCAGCACCATGGAACAAAAACTCGAAAACGACGCCTACGAAACTCCCGAGGACTTCATCAGAGACGCAACTCTTATTTGTGTCAACTGCAGACGTTATAATGCCGAGCAAACACCATACCACAAAGCTGCCATTAAATTGGAGAAAGAGCTGTGGAAGAAGGTCAAGGATGTGCCAGAGTGGAGTTATATCGAGCAGGAGCACTTTGCAGAGGTTGGCAAGTGAAAAGCATGACGTCTGATTTGTTTCTTGTATCCTCCCGTGAGGTTTGTGGACTGGCGTTGTGGCTCTACTTTGTTCTTCTCTTCCATTCTTGCGATACCCCCTCCTTGTTCTCTTCTATCATGACCATAGCAGCAATATGAAAATGCCACTTTCTATTTCCCGTCACCTTATTCTTCCTCTTCCTCCTCTTCTTCTTCCTTCTTTGCCTTCTTTGGCTTAGGTGGAGGAGGACTACAAAGCACACAACCACACTCTCCCTTCTTCCCCTCAACCAACCACTTCAAATGAACCACAAACCTCTTAGCAGAGTTGAACTCCTTGCCAGAAGGATGACCCCAGAGATGCAAGTCTCCCTGGCGATTCTTTTGATCGTCGCGGGTTCTGTGCATCAATGCGTATCCAGGGGGTAGGCTTTTGATTGCGTCGGTGGGATTGTTGAAGATGTGTGTGCCTCCTTGACGTGAGGGATTGGTGTCATTGGGGTTGTAGAAGATGTAGGGGGTTGTGAAGTCTGCTTGCTGTTAGTCACCACCTCTCTAGTAACGGTCGTAATGCACGATGGCTGATGCAACAGGTTGACAGGGAAGGAGGGGGTAACTCACCATCAAACAACTTCTCACACTCCTTCTCGACGCTGTTTAACCATCCCTCTACTCTTTCCACACTCGCCATCACATCACCCTGCTTCTGCGACCTTTTGGTCTCGTCTCCGTCGCTGTTGCTCATCAAGTCCAATCTCCAGATCTTGACGTCTTTGGCATCGAGAGTGCTGGTGTCGGCCCAAAGATCATCCTCAAAGGAAGAGAGAATGTAGGTGATGTCAGGCGAGGGAGGAGTTGTGTGGTAAGCTGATGGGCAGCCGATGTAGCAGTGGTGGAACCAGAGGATGAAGGTGCTTTGATTTTTGATGCTGAGCTCGGTGGGGGTTGGAGGAGGATCTGCCATGGTGGCAGTGTCGAGGGTCAAATGGTGGAATCGCTAGGGGAAATGTGTGTCTCTCGACTGATGGTGATGATAGAGTCGTATTTATGCGATTGGACAAGGCTTCCATTCGCTTAGTCGTCGGGACGGAGAGCTACAGAAGATGGCAGCCTTGTCCATCGTCGAGGTGAGTGCAAGATTGTGCTCAATCGTTCCGGATCAATAAGGAAGGCTCAAGATTGCCATCATGAACGGCGATCGAGGCACAGGGTTTTGGAACTATACACTATATCACGGTATAAGGTTCACGTCATCCCATTCGAAGCCATTGACATGTACTATGAGCTCTTACAGCTTCTCCTGCTCAAGACAATCCTTCTGCAGCACTGCGAGCAGCAAGACAAAGATGACAACTTACCGGTACCTGTTCTACCACGAGAGAACCTTGTACTTCTCTCCATATTGACACATAAAGCGGGAAACAAGCTCTGAGGAGGGTCAGGTTCGAGGCTACAGGCAAGTCCGGAGAGATATCTGGATAGTGGTGGCTTCCGGTAGACACTATTCTGTTTCTGGAAGTCTTGTGCATTTTCATAGTTGAGGGAAAGAGCTATGCATGCACCAAGAAGCTGAGCTTTGAATGGGCAATGACGGCTGAATCCCTCTGGTAAGAACGAGAACAACGACACCGTTTGATTTAAATCATGGCAGAGAAGAAAGACATTAACCAAGTTTTCATTTTCGCTAGAAATAGTCAAGGGAGGAACAGCTAAAGACTTTGTTTGCTCCAAACCCCAGATCAACAGAAAACGCCACGCCTCTAGAGAGATCAAAAGAAAAAAAGGAAAAGAGGTATCAGATAAGAAGAGGGTATGAAGAAGAACAGAAGGAAGAATAATGACATGAAGTAGAGTGACAAAGCGTCGAAGGGCATAACAATGGTCGGTAGTGAGCGAATAGAAAGTAGTGGGTGTCATCCATCACCTCAAGCGATGGGCTTTTTGAGTGATTCCATCGATCACAGTCTCTTTCCAGGAACGAAGATGAAGAGACAACAGACGGCGGCGTCAATGATGGCAATCCACATAAGACACATCATAGTTCTGCGGGTGAGTAGGCGGTGGACGAAATTCTCCTTGACCTTGAAGTATTTGGCAAAGGTATATTCCGAGTAGCCCAGAAGCGCTTGGATGGGGTCAAGCATGTATTGGTGTGAGACGAGGAAGTAGATGGCAATGGTGAAGGGCAAGATGACCTGGATAATTGTCAACACGGGTTCGTCAATAAAACAAAAGCAAATTCACGTACCCAGCACCTTGTGCTTCTGCTCATGTCAAGGAAGATGAGGACGAAAGCTGTCCAGATGGCAGCAAACAGAGCAATCAGACCGACGACCAGTCTCAACATCATGCTGGGCTGTACAATGTTGCCCAGGGCCTTTGCACGAAGAAATCCAGGGAAGGCATCACGCTCCATAGCTTGAAAGACGTAGTCCTTGGCACTGTCGAAGACTTCGGGGTCGTCGCGGCCTTGGTTCTCAATCGAGTCTGTGACTTGTTCGAGGATTCCGATGGGGATGATAATCTCGCGTTCGGAGCCCTGAAGCAGGTAGGTGTACAAGATCTTCTCAGCGCTGGCACGGATGTCTTGTCTAGAAACGGTAGTACCGGTGGGAGACTGGTCCTGGGTGTATGGGCTGGTGTCTTGGGTGCTGTCGACCATGCTACGGCGAGGGTTTTGCGGATCAAAGTTGTTGCTACCGAGAGATTGGCTGGGCGAGTGCATGCTGCCGTTGTCACCGCGCAAGAAGGCAGAAACACGAGGGTCTTTGTCGTTGCCGCTGGGACCGGCCAGGCCACTGTCGTCGTATTGGTCCAGGATTTGCGAACTACGCTTGCTGCCGCCCTTCTCCAGTTCTGGTGTTTCTGCTAGTACACTTCGGTGAAGACCACGGACATAGTGTCGGCATAGCGACATGTGTTGAGATACATCCAGCCTGCGATTGAGGGTTAGTCTTGAGGAGCATGTTTAGGCGACCAGTGGGATTGTTGTGTACCAGAAATCGAGATAATCGACGCTGCGTTGAGCATCGCGCATGTAGATGTAGAAGCTGAACAGATCGACCGGCGGCTTGGTCTGGCGACTGAGCACTTCGTAAAGGTTGGGCAGGCGATTGCGCTGGATGGTAATGTCGGGCGTAGGCGTTCGGTGCGCCATTGCTGTGTGTGGGTTGTTGTGTTGTTGTGTCGAGCGATGTTGAGTTGACGTGTCGCACGCCTGGATCTGGTTGATGACGACTCGTTGGCGCACCGCGGGATCGAATGGATTATAGCGCTATGATGACGGTGTAGTATAATGAGATGATGCGAATATTGCGGTCGAAGAGAAATGGCGGCGTCAGTAACGAAGGTGAAGGAGTGTCAGGGAGTGAAATGAATTGTCGTTTGCTTGACGACCGTTGACCGCGCTTCACTTCAGGTTCCTTCCCTGTCAAGGGAGTTCGCGCTTCCTGAAAACTGGTCCGAGCGCCTCATGCACAACATAGCACTAGTCACCATCACCCTCCCCTTTTAGTCGACACGCAGACATAACATTGTGACACCACTCTACACAGAGGCGAGAAAAGAAGCCTTGGTACAATTTGGTCGTCATTACTCGTTCTATCTAAACATTACTTAGGTCCGCCTTGTATATACAAAATATTACACCTTCATCCTCCCATCGCTCAAGGCGATCCAGCCAACTTGGCTGTCAGTGGGGTCAGAGGGCAAGACTCGCCATCTTCCTCGTTTCCATACACGACATAGTTCTGCTGCATACCATACAGGTTGTGGCTAGAAACATGGCAGATAAGTTGCCAAACGCCGGGCAACTGAGCATTCATGTTGAATGTAAACATCTCTCCAGCATTGACGTTCTGACTAGCTTGCCAGATGTCATTGTACATGAAGTTGCTACCGTGTAAGTGGAACACATGCGATGCTGCTCCGAATGCCATCACGTACCAGATGACTGGGTCGTCACGGCACATCTCGTAAGGTGCTCCGTTGCCGAACACGTAACCGTTCATCGTGTAGAAGATGGGTCCTTGAGCATCGCTGAGCAGCACCTCCGGGAAGTTGGTCATCTGAGGTACCCAGAAAGACTCGTTGCCGATATAAGGTTGAACAAGATGGCCTATCGAGCGCAGACTGCTGGTGTCTACATTGGCATTCTTTGCATTCTTGCCCGCCATGAATGACTTCGCCTCGTAATGTGTGTTCGTGGTCACGACGAATTCACGATGGGCAGACATTGTGCTGTTCATCTCGCCACTGTTGTAGACAATGATGGGACCAGAAAGTCCGGCAGATAGGTCAGATGGCATGTTGACGTAGCTGTGGTATGACCAGAGACGACTGCTCTGCCCGGGAGCAGGGGCCTGAGAGTCACTGATGATCCATTTGTATACAGCACATCCACCAGGAGGAACAGCATCTTGCTCCTGCACGTTTGGTGTGGACCCATCAGTAGTGTTGGGGTAGAGAGACCCTTCGTACTGCTTGCCGTAGTAGAGTCCCATGCTGTGCATTGATGCGTAGTTCCTTGACAAGTTGTTGACGAACATGATTTGGATCATATCGCCGACCTCGCCACGAAGAATAGGACCGTTGATACCGTTGGTAGCAGGTTGCTCGGTCTGGGTAGTGAAGGTGTCGTCCGTGTAGCCCTTGTATACAGCCTTCTGGAACTCAAGACCCCAGCTTGCACCGATAGATCCAGTGATGTTGAGGTAGCCAGCGGCAGCGGCATGAGGAGAGTTCTGAACCGGCACACCGAGCCAGTTGTCCCAACCATCAGGTGCATAGTTCCAGGCAATCTCTTCAGCAGTAACGTAGTATGTTCTCACGTTGCCCGAGAACTTGAAGGCAGAAGGAACACTGTTCTTGCCTGGCAGTTGGCTGTCCATGAGAGCCTGGCATTCGCTTCGTGCCGCCAGCTTGGACGGATCCGGAGTAGTAGTGTTGGGTGCGATGTATAGTATACCTCCATTGGGGCTGATGGAGGCTGCGGCGGCATCAACGGTAGATGTGGCATTGGATGCGACAACGCCAGGGGTAGCGGTCAATGTACCATTAGGGGAGGCGGTTGATTGAGCTGGCGATTGGATCTGACCATCAGATATCTGAGTAACAGGCTGAACTACACTTGATGTGGCAGAGCCTGAAGAAGAAGGACTGGCACTGAGGATCACCGAGGTGGCCGCAGATGCGATCGTCACCTCTGCGTTGACATTGTCGGACAACGACTGAGCAAAAGAACGAGTGACAAGACCACCCAAAGTGGCCAGGAGGAGTGTAGAAGAAACCATCTCTGTTTAAACGAGTGTAGAGATGCTATGAACGAAAGCTTGTTGGAACACTTGCAGGTTCATGCAGAGATGGACGGTGTTGATATAACCACTGCATCTCCTAGCCACCACCGATAGACTGTATCTAGGGCTCGGGTGAAAAGGCAGGGATCGCGATAAATCTGCATGGTTGGGAAAAGAACCACATCCAGTGATCCACCCTGCCATCCATAACCACAGACGATTGACCCAAGATCAAGGAATTCAGGGGCGGGATGATGTACACACAACCATGCTCATGGGCTACTAACATATCGAATGGGCTGGTAAAAGCTTTTGAGCAGCGGAAGAAGTGCAAGTAGTGGTTAGGTCCATCTTTAGTCTGGCCCGCGGCTCTGCGAATAGAAAGATCCGTGAGGGGAGCCGAGAGGTAATCCTAACCGCGCACTTCTTGTCCTCGATAAAGTTGCAGATCCCAGCGAGAGGAACAGGTTAATGGAGTTGTGAATCACTTCGCGGCTGGTAGGTACCTGAAATCTAGGCGGTTGCTCGGGCGGGAATAACAAAGTTTAATGCATGCATATGCACGGCAGCACGCACTGTGGCTGGTGGCAGGCAGGCACAACAAAAGATGCCGTGCAACCTTGTCAATATTCAAAGCCATTTCTCACGACTTCAGATTTCAGACTTCAGTGATACTCCCCAACAACCTGCAAATGATTGGCAGCAGACACGTCATTCTATCGTACGTGGTCAAATCCTAGTAAACCTCATTCCTGCCGTGGCCCGTGGTAAAAGAGGATAGCACGGAGTCGACACCGGCCCAGCCTACTGACTCGACGAAACAACGGAACGCTATCCATGTCGATGATGCTCTCTTCGGCGGAGCCCGGTCAAGTCGTTGGTCGGCCTGCTCAACCGAGTAGGAGGAGAGAGGAATCAGTGAGGGCAAGTTCAGTGGGATCGGAGTGGCAGGAAGCATGGACTCTTGCGGCAGAGCCTTGGCATTGCTTCGACTTCATTTGATCTTGTTTATAATCATCACCATCTTTACCATCTATCCACCCTCGCTTAGAACCTTTTGTTGAGCATACACACCATCTGGTCAGTCAATATAGAACCACTGACAGCTACAAAGCGAGACTCGAGACAGCGAGCGGCTCCACCAAGGCAAGTTGGCTCGCAAAAACCACAAGAAGGAGCGTTCACAATCGTCACTGCAGCTAAACTGGTGCTTCTGAGTGACGAACTGGGAATTCCGATAGATTTATCGACGTCGCCTCCATTTTCGAATCCTCGGTAGGTGTACGATGCTCTGGCTGTGCACAAGTCATCCAAGATACACTGAGCGACACGACTTTTCGGATGTCTTCAGACACGAGGACCGATGATTACAGCACGAGAAAAAAGCTCAATATTTCAACGAATATCTTGATATATCCGCTCAATTGTTGAGTCTATTTTGACTCACAGCTTGGTGTATGAATTGTTCGCCCAATCTTTCACAGCTTGCACAGCACACCGTCACCCTTCAACACTGCCAGATGTCCCCTGTTGATCTCCTTCACAGTTCGACATCTAGTATCACGTCAGTATTTATCACTATCAAGTGTAGAGATAAGTACTCACCCAGCCAATGCCATGGTCATACGCAACTCGGCCATCAAGATCTTAACTGCAAGTTCAACACCTTGCTGCCCCTTATACTGCCCGAATTATCAGTCTTTACTCGTTCTTATCTTTGTTTTGTCGCAGCTTACAGCAAGTCCCCATATCGGCACTCTTCCCATGAACACAAAATCGGCACCCAGCGCCAATGCCTTGAAGATATCACTACCCCTTCTCACGCCACCGTCGAATGCGATCGGTATCTTGCCTTTTGCGACGGAAGCACAGTCTCGAAGGCTATCGAGCGTTGCAGGGACGCCCTGAACCGAGAGGCTTGATCAGTAAACCATCATAAGAATCAGGCCAAGCATGACTTACATCGAGTTGTCGACCGCCTGAGAAGAAAGCAAAGTTAGCAGGTAACCTTCAGATCTGGAGAATATTTACGCCACAAACTTACCATGATTAGAGATCATGATTCCGTCAACTTTGTGCTGTATCGCCAGGGCAACGTCTTCTGGCGACGCCACGCCTTTGAGCCATAACTCCAGATTGGTCTGTGAACGCATCCACGGTATCGCTGTGTGCCACTCAATCGTTGCATCTGCCAAAAATCAGTCTCACGCCATCAAAGAAACAGTGCGCCTGACTTACCATATTCGAGCCCATCGCCTACAGCGGTCAAATTCGGCCATTGGAGTCCTTCAGGTAGCTCAAATTTGTTCTTATGCTCGTTCAGCCTCTGTCCCAGTACGGGTACATCCACCGACAGAAAGATCGCTTTGTATCCAGCAGCTGTACTCCTGTCAGTTCCAAGGCCGAGAAACGAGTCTGATCATCAACTGGCCTTCGGCACGTTTTATCGTTTTTGCGCATGCTACCTTGTCTTTGATCATCGATATGTGCATAAAGTACGGATTGCCTCTGCTTTGGGCTATCACGTCTTCAAGATTCTGTGTTGCAAATACTGACAGACCCATGCAAATGTTCGCATTGGCTGCAGCACGAGAAGTTGCGAGTTCGCCGTCTGGATGAGCAAGACCATGCATGGCTGCTGGACTGAACCCAAAAGGTGCTGAAGTCTAGTACGATAAGTCGGTATCATCCGAGTATCTCCTTGGAAGGATTGGTTCTCACCTCGACACCAAATATCTCTGTTTCGAGATCAATCTTGGCTACATTCACCATGACTCGAGGTCTGATCTTGTATCGATTAAAGGCTGCCTCGTTATCTTTGAGCCTGTGCATCACAAGATGAGCGGAAGTCTTGTCGATATCTTTGGACCAAAACATACGTGATCAAATCCATTGCTCCTTCGTTGTAATAGTCTGTTCATCAATCAGTCATATTCCCAACAGAGTCAAAACACTATCGTAACTACCTCTATACATTGCCGGCATGTCACGACATGCTGCCTCTTTGAGATCTGCAATGGTAAGAACATGAGGATCGAGTGTCGGTAAGCGGTTCATGGTGGTTGTCTGAGACGGGCACCTTTCAGGATGGGTACAGTGTGATGCAGAAGAGGGAAAGATACTAGGAGACAAGTTGTTGTTGTGCTATCGCTTATCGTTTTTGCAGAAGTACATGTAGATATCCTTATCGGCCTTCGCTTTCCTTATGCAGCAGAATGCGATAACGAGGCAGTCCGATACCGAGAACGTCGGTCTAGTTCAACTCCTCAGGGACGGTAGTAATGGTCATTGTATTTATTCAAATATCATGGAGTTTTTCCTCGGACATCGCTTTCCAAAACTTGCAAACCCTCCCTTATCGTTCTATCACTCCTCTCAACTAGTCATCCAAGACGTATACAATATGCCTATCCCTAACTTGAGTTATGGGAAGAGTTATAACAGACTGAATTTCTGCTCAATTGTTTCCTTGACTGCTCAATATGTGATCAAATTACAACCACGAGTTCGATAGCTATGCTCGTTGTTCTCTCTGGGCTTGTGAGATTAGACGTTATATTTGACCATGACCTCGAGCGTCATCAACAAACCAGCCCTGCTGGCGCAATGGTAGCGCGCAAGACTTCTAGATCGATCATTTCCCGATCGAGCAGTCATCTTGAGGCTGTGGGTTCGAGCCCCACGTGGGGCTTTCCTTTTTGCACTGATTTGAGCCTGTAGAACGGTATAGGACGTGGTTGTGATCGTTTTACACTATTTGCTTTTTTTCTATCACTTTTTTTGGTGGCGTTGGGCGAGGATTTGTAAAAGCTTGGCACATGTGGTTGGTAGGGCTGACACGTGCCGAAGCTTGCCGACGCTAGCCGAGCTGTCCCGGCTTGGCTTTCCTAAACACGAATGTCCAAAGTTGGGAAGCAGCATTCGTCAACATGCTGATTTATCTGCTGGTCTTTCTGGTCCTATCATTGTCTATAACATTGGTGAGATGAACAGCACGGTGTCTGCCAATTATGAATGCGTAGTTATTACACATCTCGAGGCACGTTCATTCATAGCAGGCAAGAATGTAAAGGAACACAATTATCCAAGTTGAAGCAGCAGTGGTGATGTTTGCGATTAAGCAGGGAGTCGTCGTTGTCTTTGAGATCAAGGTAGGAAGGGGCCATAAGGAGAGAGGTTCAAGAATAATGAGAGAGAGTGATATTAAACGTATGAGACTTTTTTGCTATCGAATGAGAGTACATTCCGTCTAGTCCTCCTCTCCATGGTCTGTACTGGCGAAGCTAGCTCCAGACAAACTAGGAGTCTCCTCCTTGGGAGTCTGTGGGACCTTGTCCTTCTTCTTGCCTACGCCAAAGACACTACTCCAAGACCTGACACTGCCCTTTCCCTTCTCACTTTCCATACTCTTGCTCATAAGTTCCTCATCTTCAACATCCAGGAGTTGGCTTGACTCACGTTTGCTCCTCTCAGTTGTGGAACGAGAGAAGGTCGGGAACTGGAACTTGCCGCTGCTGTGCTTGCGAGTGAGCTTCGACATGAGAGAAGAACCTTTGTTAGAGGTAATCGAAGTCGATGGCGCAGAGTCGGAGGCCGTGTGGCTGATGCTACGATCAAGGCTATCACGTGAATCGGAGAGGACGGACGAGGCTGTGTTGATCGAATATGCGTCTCTGGGTTGGCGTCCAAACTCTGGTGAGGACTCTGGCTCGAGGTTCAGATGCAGAGGCTGGTGAGGTGCTTTGGAAGGGGAGGTAAGCGGTGTGGCACCAATCAGATTGATTTTGTCGTCTTCCTCATCCTCAGCGTCCGAGGATGTGGAGCTGGGGCGCGAGAAGAGAGAACGGAAATCTTTGGCTGCTGGGTTGAGCTTGGGGTCAGGGATGTTGCGCTTGAGCATGTGGGGCGGTTTCGTGCCGATGGGGGCCAGGCTTGCTGTTGACTGCGGTGGGCTGAAGGCATAAGAGCTGTTGTTGTCAATCCCGTCGTCGAGCATGTCATAAGACAAGCTACCACCAGACTGGCCGTGCTGGATCGAAGGACGTCTTGACGGCTGTCTGGAACCCCACATGTTGTGGGTTACTGCCGGAGCAGCCATCCAATCGGAGCTGAGAGGACTGCTCCTTTGGTTGAAAGGCTCATTTGATGACCAAAGACCCCACGATGAACTATCTTGGGAAGGTCGGGGCAGCTCGTTGGAGTGAACAGAAATAGGACGTGGAGACGATCTACCGTCATCTTTGCCCAAGTTGCTCAGTACATTGGACCTCTCGTTGAGTGCAGCGGCTCTGTCCTGCCCCAAGATTGCAGCCCATCCATCTGTCTTCGAGCCGAACATGTTGAATGGCCTCCTGCGGACAGCAATATGTTTCTGAGAAGGCAAGCTCTCAGAGCCCATACTCTTGGTGTGACCAGTGGTCCTTCCCAAGTTGATACCAAAGAAATTTCCGGAATGGCTGCTGTTTCTACGGCGTCCTGATCCAGGGTGTTCATCTCCTTCTTCGTTGCGAGGTAACGACTGACTCTGCGACTTGCTCAGGGAACCCAAAGCTGGACCTTGCTCAGACAGTGTCTTACCGCGCTGACGGTTGAGCTTGTCGAGACCAAGAATTTGGCCGAAACGACTGCCACTGGTGTGAGGAGCACTACCGCTAGCTGCGCGACCAGATGTGCTGGATCTGATTGAGCGGCGATCACTGTCCAAGGCCACATCAGGAGAGTTGTACATTAGATTGCTCGCACTAGCACGTGGGCTGGCAAACAGACTAGGCGATCTGCTGCTGGCAGAGTTCGGGCTTGTCGGACCTTGAGGTAGTTCAAACGGCCTCGAGGCGCCCAAACCAGGTAAGGCACCCAAGCCTGGAAGGACACCAAGACCAGGCAACATATGATTAGAAGGCTGTATACCATCAGATCCTGTATCGTCGTCGTCTTTTGCGTGAATATGTGCAGCAGGGCCGAGGAAACGATCGGGTGGATCTTCGTCAGAATTACTGAGTAGTCCTGCAGGCAACAGCTCAGCACCTGCACTCGGACTCATAGGAGCACCCCCAGTCAGCCTGTCGATTTCCGCAGGAGAAAAGTCGCTCATAGGACGATCCAATGTCATGCCGTTGTTGATGTTGAAGAAGGAAGATGCCGAAGTGGTGAAGCCTGGAGAGATGGTTGTCGGGCCAGAAGTAGCCAGGGCACTGCTGAATGCAGGAGCAGTGGAAGATGCGAAAGGAGAAGCGTTTGAATTGTTTGCAGAAGGACGGCTCGGAGGACGTCTTTGGCGTAGACTGCTAGCACGCGAAATGGGTTGGTCGAAGATGGGAGGGACAGCCGAAGCCATTTGAGTCAATTCGGACTGTCGCTGTTTGACCATGGCGAGTTGAGAGTAGGCGCTGTCGAAGAAACGGCGTGCGGCGTCCATGTTCTGATGAGCAATTACATACTGTTCCTCCAAGCCTCGCAGCTTGTCGGCCCACATACGGTCTTCCTCGGCCTCGTGGGCGGCAAGGGCATCGTTGTGATCGTTGGGCTCAGATCCGCTGGGCGAATTTGTCGTGTCTCTTTCGAGCTTCTTGATCTGGCCACCAACTTCCTTGTTCTCGTCTTCCATGTTCTTGAGTGTCTGCAGTTCTTGTGCTTGCTTGTCCATCAATTCGACCTTTTCGCGCTCCGTGTCTTCGAGTAGTGTTTTCTTCTGTTCTGCAATGCTGACCATGTCATGCTCCATCTGTGCCATCTCCTGCTGCCATCTCGCAGCGTCATCCTTGAGCTTCTGTCTTTCATTCTGTTTCTGCTGTAGAGCTTTTTCCTGGGCGTTCTTCTTGTTCTGTGCAGCTTGGTTGTTTCGTTCCAGAGCATTGACCTGTTTGCGGAGATCCCTGCTGGTGTCGTCCTTCTCTTTCAACTCGCTTCGCAATTCATCGCGTTCCTTGACCAGACTGGCTTTTGCGGCAATGGCCTCTTGTTCCTCGTCCTGGATTTGCTTGTCAATCTCGGCCGTTTCGCGGCCAATCTCATCCAGCTTCTCGGTCAGAGCTTGCTGATTGTCTCCTGGACCATCCTGGTCGTTGGCTTCATCAAAAGAGGATAGTTGAGTGTCCAAACCAGGGAGGGGTGACGGACGTCTGCTGAAAAGACTCTTCTTGGCCTGGAGAGGACCGTTACTTGTCTCGCGGACAAGAGGAGGCGGAGTGGCAGGGATAGTCGAAACATCTGGTGGGAACACGTGCAGCGGACGTATGACTGGACCAGAAGAGGAGGGCAGAGAGCCGTTGGGCGTATCAAAGAAGTCTTGAGATTCGGCCGATTTTGTACATAGGCGAATGGGGCTGCTGGCAGCGCGGAAGTCGACGGCGTTAACGGTAATGATGCGTACAATGTACAGCTGGCTGTGGCGTAGGTTGGAGATAACGATGGAGGTATTGGAGTGTGAGACATGGGCGATTATAGAGCCGTTGAGTTGAATCTCGTAGCGATGGTTTGATTTGCGCTCGTCTGCAGGCTTCCAGTGCAGGACGAAGCCGTCGGCTTTGATTCCAGCGAGGTCGACATGAGGGTCTTGGGGGATCTCGCAACCCAGAAGGCCGACGAGTTCATCTAGAGGCTTATGGATAACGAGGTAGGCACGGTATGTGAGCCTGCACTAGGTCAGCACGTGCGTGGAGCAGACAACGACGATGTGGACACGAGGGAAGGAGCGAAGGGACACGCAGAGAGGGAAGTCGCGGGCAAGGGCACGAGGGGTCTGACCAGACAAGAGCGGCACCCACACACAGGGTGTTGAAGGTGGTGCTGAAGAGCAGATATGCGTTGTTCAGCAACATGAGCAGGCGCATGGCTGAGGGAGGAGGGAGAGGGCGGTGGAGCACTTGGGCTTGCAAAAGCCGTCTCGCCGCTGCCGCTGCCCAGAAAGCCTGATCAAGGTCGGAAAGAAAGTCCAAGTCTGGTCGGTCGCGTTTAATCCAATGCCCGCTTCCATGAATATATTCTATAGTCGGCCAGAAGACGATAGGGCGTTTATGCACACTATATATCTTGGATGCTCAAGTAGAAATAGGTACAAGCCTTTGGCTGCTCTCTTTCTATGTGCTTGGCGGGGGAGAAGTTAGAAGATCGGGTTGACACGCGGCGGCCCGAGGTTCCTCTAGAGAGCTTTCGTGCAGACAGACGACCAAGACCCATGCAATATCACATGCCAACTAGATAGCAGGCACCCGGGTAAAAAAATCCCTATCACATGCGGTATATCTCTGTGTTGGGGCCTTGAGCACAGGTAGACTCGCAAGCAAATTATCTCACGAACTCGTACGAGTGCCTCTTTGGAGAGTCTGACTCCGCGTTTCCCGCATCAGCTGGTCAGTCTGCTGCTCTCGGACCCGAGTTGGTGCTTTGTTCTTTATACTTCATCTTCTTACTCTTTAAACTTGCTCTCCACATGCCCCTAGCCCCAGCTTGACAGCTCGTCCACCTGTCGGTGCCATGCAGTACGTGCGCTCCTTGTCCGGTTCCGTGTCCAAGACGTGGAACTCGATCAACCCAGCCACTCTCAGCGGCGCGATCGACGTCATTGTCGTCGAGCAGGAAGACGGCTCTCTTGCCTGCTCGCCCTTCCACGTCCGCTTTGGCAAGTTCTCCCTCCTGAGGCCATCCGAGAAGAAGGTTGAGTTTACCGTCAACAATGAGCGTCGCGACTTCCCCATGAAACTGGGTGAGGGGGGTGAGGCCTTCTTTGTCTTTGAGACTTCTTCGAGCGTACCCGAAGCTCTTCAGACATCTCCCTTGGTCTCACCTGCCTCAAGCCCCGAGTTCACCTCTACGCAACCCATCTCTCTGGCCGAACCCGACTCTCTCGATCTAAACTCCTTGTCTGCCACCCTCCCCACGACCCCCACATACAACCGGAGGGAGCACGCCAAATCCGTCGCTGCAATCAACTTCAACCCTTATTCCGACGAGAGACGTGCTCAAAGCGACAATGGCCAGCCTCTGTCTCCTCATGATCACGCCGACCAGTCCATCGCTATCGACAACCCCAAACCTCTTCCCGCCCACCTCCATCGCTCTGCCACCGCCGATGCCGTTCCCGCTGCGAAAGCCGCCATCGACGCCTCGATTAAAGCAAGCGATCCCTTGACATTACCCTTCCAATCCGAGTCGACTCGCTCGAGAACAGAACGTTCTACAAGCCCGCCGCCAGTTTCTGGCGAAGAAGCCGTCACAAGAGCCATCAATCTTTCCAAGAAGCTATGGGGTTCTAACATCCCTTCCCAGGTCACCGACAAAGGCGACATCATGCTGGACATGACGGGTTACAAGAGCAGTGAAGACGAAGGCTTACGCGCCGAGGTTCTAGCCAGGAAGATTTTGTCCGAAGAACTCGAAGGAAACTATGACATTGGCTCCTTGATCGGCGCAGACGAAAAGGGCAACTTGTGGATCTACAGCAGTGAGGAAGCTAAGGAACAAGCCAACAGAAAAGTCGCCCAGGGCCTAAATGTTCTGAACGCTACTGCCTTGCTCTCGACCGACGCTCTGTCAGATCCGGGATACCACTCGGACGACTCCCGCAGTGATACAACCGCTACATTCAATGGTGCGCATATGCGACGAGACTCTGACAGCGCTCTAGGCATGTCATCTGGCCCTGCATCTCCGCAAGCTGTTGGCGATCCCAATCGCAACTATGCAAAGACGCTCCGCTTGAGTAGCGACCAACTCCAGTCTTTAGATCTAAAGCCAGGGCCCAATCCCATGAGCTTCAGTGTTAACCGTGCTACCTGCACTGCTGTAATATACCGCTGGCGTTGGGATGTACCTATTGTCATCTCAGACATTGATGGCACAATCACCAAATCCGACGCTTTGGGCCACGTCCTCAACATGATTGGTCGCGACTGGACTCATCTCGGTGTAGCCAAGCTGTTCACCGAGATCTCAGCCAATGGATATAACATAATGTATCTCACCTCCCGAGGAGTAGGCCAGGCAGATACAACGAGAAACTATCTCGCCAATGTAGTGCAAGACGGAGGTTTCAAACTACCAAGGGGTCCGACAATCATGAGTCCTGATCGAACCATTGCCGCTTTGCGACGCGAAGTCTATCTTCGAAAGCCCGAAGTCTTCAAAATGGCCTGTCTGCGCGATATCATGGCCTTGTTTACTGGTATGGGAGGCAGCAACAATGCAGACAAAGCAGGACCCACGACCTCAGCCGAAAGCAAGAACGGCCTGGTCGGAAAGTCAAGCGGCAAGGGTGGCTCACCATTCTACGCAGGCTTCGGAAATCGTTTGACAGATGCGCTATCATATCGCTCTGTCAACATTCCCAGCACGAGGATCTTCACTATTAACTCTAATGCAGAAGTCTCGTTGGATCTGCTATCACTGAACACATACAAGACAGGCTATGTAAGTATGCGCGAGATTGTGGATCACTACTTCCCACCTGTGGGATTACTCGTGAAAGGCGGCGGCGAAGAGTTCACCGACTTCAACTACTGGCGCGAGAAACCGCTCGAACTCGCCGACTTCTCTGCTTCCGAGAGCGAAGATGACTCCAGTGACGAGGAATCAATACGCGGAGGCCTGCGAGGAAACAACAGGTCTCGTGCCAATACGAGGCGATTCAGCGAAGATGACGGTGACATGGGCGACAGTTATATTTCGGAAGCTCGACGTAGTATCGAAGACGACGACGAGGATAACGCCGCCATGTATCACTCTGTCCTTGAGTCGGTAGAAGGTGGAGACAGAGACGAAGATGATGAGGAGGATGATTACGAGGACGACGAAGAAAGTAATCCGGATGACGATGAAGCTGAAGGCCTTGATGAGAGAGATCTTCCCAAACTGTTAGCGTCTACATCTAGAGCGTCGACTGCTTAGTCGTACCAGTTTTTGGAAACCACCTTCTTCTGTTCGTCTATCTATACGGACTATTCCTAATTTACTGTACCACAGTATCATCTTCGTAATATCATACTAGATCGTCTTCTCTACTGTGTACATACGTAGCTAATCCGAATGTATTTACATCTACTGGGAGCCATATCTAGTAGTGATAGGAGCCAGTCAACGACTCAAAGGTACAACATGAAAAAAGGACCTGTCGGTCTTGAACCAGCACGTCTCAAGAGAAGGCCCTGCCGGCATGGCCTCGAGGAAGGACAGGGTCGCTCATAATGTTAAACTGGTAACCCTGCTCAGACATTCCAGAATGCGAATATCGCCTCTACAGTTGTCTGGGGCCAACGACAACCAAGATTAACATGCTAATGGGCCTATTGATTAATGTGAAATGAGGTAAGTGTGAATTTAACATCCTATGTAACAGACAAACGACGATTGCCGGTAAATTTGTGCCCGCTGGTTTTTTCCTCTGCCAACCACTCCAGAACCTGTTGTGCAGACTGATCAGGAGGAAACACCGGGTACCAGACTTTGACAATTTTGCCCTCAACCATGGCAAGAGTGATTCTCTTTGTAAGTTTTCTGCCCTGCCAGTCAATGGTAGGCAAACTCAATGCCTCGACAAAGTCCAAGTTCTCATCACTCAGCAATTCATAAGGCAGGTTCAATCTCGTCTTGGCTTCCTGTTGGTAAGAGGTTGATTGGGTGCTCAAACCAAAGATCTTGTTTACACCTGCAGTCATGAATTCTCGGTGTGTATCTCTGAATGAACAAGCTTGAGGAGTGCAGCCCCGGGCTCCTGGGATCGAGTTCCATTCGTCTGGAATTGTTTCGCCGGGGGCGCCGGTGCGAGGGTAGCAGAAGAGTATCACTAAGCCTTGCAGAGAGGATAATTTGACTTGACTCTCATTTGTGGCTGGGAGGGAGAGAGGCGGCAATTTCATGCCTGGAAGGTGGTTGCAAGCTCCATCGTCGGTAGGAATTGGGATGTCGGAGGGGAATGTGGTGTCTCAAAGCCGAGTCAGTTTTTACACCATCTCTCTTCTAGGCTATATACAACTTACGAGACATGATGGCTAGATCTGATGTGTCTTTGTATAGGATCAATGTAGCGGGTTGATGTGTTTCTTGACCTTGATGTACAGAGCCGAGGTCAAGGATCACGCTATGGCCATAGCTTCACGTTCACAGAGGCTTGTTTAGCGGGGCAATCTGGTGATGACGAGCAGATCGAAGTTGATGATGCTGAATTGCAGCGAATCACCAATCAAGACGGGCTGCATGACCGCGTCCGCCCGATCCACTGCGGTCAAGACATCTGCACTTTCTCACAAGTTCTGTGTTTCTCCTCTCCTCTCTCTCCCATATCCAGCCTATGCTTTCATTACGACCTTTCTTGACGACCGCATCTGCTCAGTTTCGTCAAATTTCACGACCATCGTCACTAAGAATCACAACCGCAATCAACACAGCGTCTTTCTCAACCACATTACGCGCCATGGCTACCGAATACAAGCTCAAGGGGCTTACCAGCATCGACCTGAAGAATGGTCAGAAGCAGGAGGTCGAGGTCGACGGCATTGAGGGCGGAAAGATCCTGCTGGCCAAGGTCAAGGACCAGGTCCACGCCATGAGCGCCAACTGCACTCATTACGGTGCACCTCTGGTCAAGGGTGTTCTCACTGGCGAGGGTAGAATCACCTGTCCGTGGCACGGAGGTATGCCCAATAACTTGCTCTTCTCTTCTGTTTAACACACACTAACACAATACTGCAGCCTGCTTCAAGGTCTCCACTGGTGACGTCGAGGATGCCCCTGCTCTTGACCCTCTGGCCAAGTTCGAGGTCTTTGAGCGTGACGGCGCCGTTTACATCAAGGGCGAGGAGAAGACGATCAAGGCCAACAGACGCCAGCTCAACATCAAGTGCCGCAGCGTAAAGGAAAAGGACCACGTCGTTGTCATTGGAAGCGGAAGTGGTGCTCTCGGTGCCATCGAAGGCCTTCGTGGCGGCGGCTACCAGGGCAAGATCACCGTCGTCTCCCGCGAGAACGCCCAACCCCTCGACCGCACCAAGCTGTCCAAGGCTCTCATCACAGACCAGTCCAAGATCGAGTGGCGCTCAATGGAGTTCTACAAGGAGGCCTCAATCGATTTCACCTGGGGCAACGTCACAAAGGTCGACTTCGACAACCGTTCCGTCGAGACTGATGATGGCAAGAAGGTCAACTACACCAAGCTCATCATGGCTTCCGGTGGTACTCCCAAGTGGCTTCCCATGGATGGTCTCAAGGGTGACCTCGAGAACGTCTTTGTCCTTCGCGCTCTTCCTCATGCCCAAGGCATCATGAAGGCCGCCGGTGAGGATGGCGGTAAGAAGGTTGTTGTCGTTGGCAGTTCCTTCATCGGTATGGAGGTCGGCAACTGCCTCGCCAGCATGAAGCACGACGTTACCATCATCGGTATGGAGGAAGAGCCAATGATGACTGTCATGGGCAAGGAGCTCGGAAAGACCTTCAGAGGTCTGCTCGAGAAGAACGGCGTCAAGTTCAAGCTTAGCGCAGAGGTCGAAGGTGCTAAGCCTTCCGAGTCCGACTCCAAGAAGGTCGGTTCAGTACAGCTCAAGGACGGCACCAACCTTCCTGCAGACCTCGTCATCGAGGGTGTCGGTGTGAGACCCTCGACCGACTACCTCCAGGACGTCAAGGAGATCAAGCTCAACAAGGACGGCTCAGTCAACGTCAACGAGTCATTCCAGGTGGAGGGTCTCAAGGACGTCTTTGCCATCGGTGACATTGCCACATACCCCTACCACGGACCTGGAGGCAACGGCAAGCCCGTTCGCATCGAACATTGGGACGTTGCTCAGAACGCTGGTCGCTCGGTCGCCGGCACGATCAACGACCCCTCAGCACCTCCCAAGTCATTCATCCCCGTCTTCTGGTCTGCTCTCGGTGCTCAGTTGAGATACTGCGGCAACACACCCAATGGCTACGACGACGTCATCATCCAAGGCGAGACAGACGCACAGAAGGGCCCCAGCTTTGTCGCATACTACCACAAGGGAGAAGAAATCGTCGCTGTCGCCTCCATGATGAAGGACCCTTACATGACACAAAGTGCTGAGCTGATGAGACGCAAGAAGATGCCCAGCAAGAGCGAGATCCAGAAGGGTGTTGATATTCTCGAGATCTCAATCCCCTCGGAGATCAAGATTTAGAAGAAGCTCTTGTCAAATGTATATGTAGTACAGAGACAGGGCAAAGACATGACACGACCCCATCGCGCGTGTAGAACGCGACATGTAACGCCAAGACGAAATAAATAGTCACTTTCTACCAATGTTAATGATGAAACGCGAAGAGTTTTCTTTTCTCCTATTTGACACTACTATAGTGACTCGGCTTGCAGAGGCTCACGGAGGCTCATGGAGGATCTAGTAGGATTCAATAGTCGGTGCACATCTCAAATCCGCAAGATGAGATAGAAGATGGCAGTAACGGCATAGGAAAGTGCTGGCCGTTGAGAATTACTGGCTTGCCTCGGATGCTGTCGCAAACGGAAAGGCCCGAAGCAGACAGGATGGTTTTGTACCTGAAGCTAAAGTCGATTTGGGCGGTATGATTGGGTGGCTGGAAGGGCCGTGTGTACTTGCAGTGATACAAATGCACGATGCAGCCCTCCCCCACACCATCATCTCACCTGAATGCAAGCCGCCGTGAATCAAGACATCAAAACAATGAAGACGCGCTCCGGCGGGAGCCCTCGACTTTCACACTTTTACAACAACGACAGCGCATGCACGACGGGTTGCACTCAAATCTCATGACTGGGTGTTGCGGGAATAATAGGCTCCGACTCTCTTTGATTGCGCATCATGGACGCCAACGGTCATCAGCGACTTGACGATACATGTTGCGAGCACGAGGACACGACCGACTCTCTCCCTTGCATTCCAACCATGTGCTGCTGTGGGAACGACGACTGCGCATTCCAGCAACAGAACAGCGACGCCTTTGCTTCATTGGACGAGAATCTGCGCAAAGCCGGAAGGCTGGGCAAGGTCAGTGTTTCCTGCATCGCGCGCCTGCGTAAGGCAGTTCGCAATCTCCAAATTCTTGCTGTTTTTGTGTTTGCTTGGTCGTCCCTACCCTACCCTACTTTGCGCTTCCTTCGGAGCTTTGCACCCCAAACCGTTTCCCACTCAATCTCCTTTGCTATGGCAGTTCAAGCCATTATACACCGTCAATTAGTCCAAAATACACACACATGCTCTGAGATATAACCAAGCCTGCGTCGGGTCTTCCCCACCCTGCATGCCTGTTGTCTTGTTGTGTTTTGGCATATCCACCAACTCTATTGCATCACGTCAACACGGCCATCATGTCGCTGACCTGGTCATTACAGGCACTTCTAGTCCGCCATGAAGCCTATGTGGCCGAGGCTGAGGAGCAAAAGGCTCGTATGGATATCGAGATCACCCGCATGATCGAGGAAAAGAAGGAACTCGAAGCCAACAACTCTACTCTGATCGACGAGAATCGCAACCTGCTTGATCAGCTCGAAGGTCTCAACAATGTTACCGTCGAGTCGGACGCCCATACCCAGTCACTCACCGCAACACTACAACAAACACAAGCCGAGCTACATCGACTAAACACACTTGCTGCCCGTACCGAAAGGCTCGAACGGGAGGTTGAGGAGTATGAACAAGAACAAGCCATTCTCCACGCATCCCTCAACTACAAGACAGAGTCGGAGAAGTCAGCCACTCTGCGATGGCAGGAGGCAGAAAGGAAGCTGGCCGCCATGGAGAACCAGCTGGAAAGGATCGAGCGTGAAGCCAGAGACGACAAGGAAAGACATGTCGAGATTGTTGGACGCATGGAAAGGCAACGAGTGGTTGAGAAGGAGCTGGAAACTGCTGCTGGCCGCCTCAAGGGTGCTGCAGCTGCTAAGACATCGAAGCACGGTAGCACCGTCGTCTCGCACTTCGTCAAGGACATCCTCCAGGACAATGTTAATTTGCAAGCCGGAATCGCTGAGCTGCGTGAGATGCTCGACAACTCGAATGAACAAGTCGAGGTCCTCAGAGATCAGCTCGCTCAATACACACCTACAGACATGGCTTCCGACGTCGAGTCAGCTGCACCATCGACACGCCCGTCCAACTTGGAAAAGGAAATCAACCGGGCTAGTCTGCAGCAAGAAGTTCATGTCCATCACCACTACCATGCCCCTGCCGAACACTCGAGGAAACCAAGCCTGACGCTACGCCGACCAAAGAAAAAGCGTGTCTCACTCGCTTCTGGTCTCTTCACTCCTTCTACAGGCTCGCGTACACCTCGTTCATCAATATCTGCAGCCAGCCCGTATACCCCCTCATCGACCGCTGCCATTCTGTCACAAACGGCCGCAAGCATCCCCCATCGAAACGTTAACCGTTGGTCTATGCAGTCTCACATGACCGGAAGCTCCATGCTCAGTTCGCCCCAATCCATTTACCCGGCATCGTCAATATGGGACCGCGACGATTCTCTCCTAGACTCGTCTCGACCAACTACACCAGATAGTGAGGCACCGACCTCACCCTACTTCATCCACCAATCGAAGAGATCCTCGTCAGGGTCGTATTTTCGTGCCTTACCACAACCGGCCTTTCGCGACGGCGCTTCAGATCGCCCTGAGGATTATGGTCAATCGTCCTACGGCTTTCCTGCTGAAGGCCAAGGATGGTCTGATGATCAAGCACTTACAGGAGATCATGGTGCAATTCTTGAAGAAGACGAAGGGCATAATCTGGATTCTCCTATGCAATCAGCTGACGAGGGTCGTGCTCATATGCCTTCTTTCATTGACGACACTGAGATCTCGACTTATACAAGGCCAACAATCATGGACGAGAGCATTTACTCGCGCCCTCGGCATCGTCGGGCTGCTTCGCATGAATCGCTAATATCCGTGTCTGGCATGGATATTCACACCCTCCAATCTCGTCCGTCACAGCTATTAACAGCACAAAGTTCGAGATCTTTCTCATCACAAGCCTCGGTCACAGCCACCCTCTCCTTGGCGCATGCTGCTAGACCTGCATTAACGTCACGAACGTCAAGCAACAGTCGCAGTATATTAGAAGGAGTCGCGGCTGAACACAGGGCTTCTAGTACGCCGCCAAAGGGTCTCGGCCAAAGAGTAGGCGGATGGGTATTTGGCAAGTGGGGATCTACCCCTACGCCTACAGTCACCGTGTCTGCACCGATGGACCATATCAAAGTTGACAAGAAGCGCTTGTCCACAACAGCCAGCAAGCTACGACCACCAGGCATCAACCAAGCCGGGCCCATATTCGGATTCGGGCCAGAGCCACAACTTCCTCGTGAGCCAGTCCTCAAGACACTGAACGAGGAAGAACTGTGGCAATGCTTGAACGAATGATCTCCCCGCTACCACGTTTCAAGTCTTTACGCACATACTTGATCCTTTCACTTCTCTTTTGACGGCTGTACGGAGTATCCACATGCCTGTCCCACCATCTTGCACTTAATCCCTTTATTCTCTTTTGTACATCGGACTTACCAGGGTGGACACTTTTCTTATGTCATCACCATCGATACCCCATTTACGTTCTCAACTCTGGATATAGAGTTTCTTCCATCTACTATGGAAAATAGGCCTGGGTGGTTTAGCCACAATATAATTGCATATGCTGTTCGCTTCTTGCTTCCTTCTACTCCGCACTTGTTTTCATCCGCACTTTTTGCCTAAGTGACTTTGTTCAAGCTTGTTTGTGCGAATGCTTGGTATCGCTTGATTTATGCTTCGCGAAGATGGCTCTAGAGTAGATTGCTCGTTTCAAGGGCATGTACGCCCGTAGTCTACTCTATACTGTATGCTCCAGGCGTTCGATTGATGGCGCTACGTTCATTCCGGGAGATGTGCAGAGTTCCCGCTGCAGTAACGACATCTCGCGCGAGCCCGGACGAGTTAAATAATATGCTTAAGGCATGGAAAAAGTCCACAGAAATGCCAGGATGTTCACCATCGAGGCTCAAGTTCGACGTCTCATCTCACGAAATGGCGTCCAAGGCACGGACCAATCGCTTCTTTATTCCTCGTTTCTGTCAACCTCAAACAACTTAACCACGTGCCAAGGCATCGCTTCTCGCCACGAAACATCGCTTGTCCTGCTATAGACTCCAGCAAGGGCACTTTCAATGTAAGTGCATCCGACTGAATATGGATTTTGCAGGCGAGGAGATGGATCCAGAAGGTAAGCTCAGATGACAATGAATGAATATATAAGAGGTAAGGTCCATTCGATATGGAAACAATTCTTTTCTCCATCACCTTCATCCACAACCCACTTTCTCTACTCTACAGCAGGCTCTGGCAGTCTTCTTTTTATCAACAAGTTCTTTATCCTTGATCGCTACCAGCATCAAAGTCATTCGCTAAGACCTTTCTTCTTCTTTCAACCCACACACACTACAACAAGATGTATATCTCTACCGCTACCCTCTCTTCCATTGTCCTTGCGGCATCCCTGGCCTCTGCCGGCCCTGCTCACATCAAGAGAGCTGATGCCTACGCCCAGTGCGGTGGCCAAGGCTTCTCTGGATCTTCCACTTGTGTTACCGGCTACCACTGCGCCGAGTCCAACCCCTACTACTCCCAGTGTGTCCCCGGTGCCGGCTCTTCCGCTCCCGTTGTGACCTCCGCTGCTGCCAGCGCTGTCCAGACCACTGCTGCCTCTGCCAAGGCCCCCGTTTCTACCAGCAACAAGGCCAGCTCTGCCCAGCCCTCCGACAGCTTGAACAAGCTCTTCCAGGCCAAGGGCAAGAAGTACTTCGGTACCTGCGGTGACCAGGGCACTCTCGGCAACGCCCAGACTGCTGCCATCGTCAAGGCCGACTTTGGTCAGCTTACCCCCGAGAACAGCATGAAGTGGGATGCCACCGAGTCTTCCCAAGGTACGACCACATCCAAAAGTCATATTGTTAACGCTTTTTAACACGAATTAGGCAACTTCAACTTTGCTGGTGGTGACTACCTTGTCAACTTTGCTAGCCAAAATGGTGACCTCGTCCGTGGTCACACTCTTGTCTGGTACTCTCAGCTTCCCCAGTGGGTCCAGAACATCAATGACAAGACCACCCTCACCAATGTCATGAAGAACCACATTACCAAGGTCATGACCCACTTCAAGGGCAAGATCTACGCCTGGGACGTCGTCAACGAGGCCTTCAACGAGGACGGCACTCTCCGCAACAACGTCTTCATGAAGGTTCTCGGTGAGGACTACATCCGCATCGCTTTCGAGACCGCCCGCGCCGCCGACCCCAACGCCAAGCTCTACATCAACGACTACAACCTCGACTCTGCCACCTACGCCAAGACCACCGGTTTCATCTCGCACGTCAAGAAGTGGATTGCCGCCGGCATCCCCATCGACGGTGTTGGTTCCCAGACCCATCTCGGCAAGTCTGGTTCCTTCAACAACCCTGATAACGTCCCTGCTGCCTTCAAGGCTGTCTGTGCTGCTGCTCCTGAATGCGCAATGACCGAGCTGGATCTGGCCGGAGCTGACAGCACTAGCTACGTCAAGGTTGTCAATGCTTGTGTCAACACCAAGAACTGTGTTGGTATCACCGAGTGGGGTGTTTCCGACAGCCAGTCCTGGAGAAGCAGCGACAGCCCCCTTCTCTTCAACGGAAGCTTCCAGAAGAAGGCTGCTTACACTGCCATTGTCAACGCCCTCAAGTAAATTTGTAACTTTGGATATTGATGTTGATATTTGAGCGTTTACTTTTCTTCTTGATGATGAGTTTGTTGTGGTGGTTGAATTCTATTTTAGGATCAATTTGAGGAGTAGCAACGTTATTGAGAAATGTGTGGTTTCTTGTGGAAAAACTACTTCTTTGTCTATTTTATACCTTGTGACATTTGCTATTGTGAATTTAATCTGCAATATACTCAGTGACACGGTCTCGGGCAGATTCGAACCGTGGTCCTTGGCTGATGCGGGGTAACGCCAAGACCTCGAGTTGCGCACTCGGATTATTCGCGACTCGGAGCTCTCGCTCCTCCTTCTCTCCTTCGTGCAATAGTCTACTGAAATGAACTACCTTATCGATGGATCCTTATCACTTAGTGACATTATAAAGACTCGAAGGTATTGCTTCTCTCGTATGCGACAGACTATTTCAAGTAGCTATTAAAATGCACAATACTATTTAGAAACAGAGTAACGTCTATTAAAAGGCGTCATCCTAAGAATGTTTCTATAACCACACTTATTCTTATGAAGACACTCTACATTCGGATAGTATGAATTCGTACCTTATTGTTGCAAGAGTATGTCAGGTCAGGTTCACCACACAATACCACATTGTTCAAGATTATTTATCCACACCCGCTTTCATCCGGATTTAAGTTTTCACGAAGGCACGCAATGAGAAAGCGGATAGAATCGATGAATAACAAGCTCTATGTAACATGTACCACAGCTTGAGATAGTTAAAGAAAGACGAGGTCTCACTCCATAACGTGAAAACGAGAGCATGCGGCTAAATTTCGGGGAAGCCGAGCAAAACTGAAGGCGGAGGCTGGTAGACCCGGTAGGAGACGTGTTCTGCATGAGATCAATCAATCGATCAGGCAATCAGCCAGTCAGCCAGAGCCAGTCAGTCAGTCATCAATGGCATGAAAGTCACTCCTGTGAAACACTAAACATCCCCTCAATGATTACAGACTGGAGGTTTAGTGGCGCGTGGTGAGCGAGTCGATGCGGCGGTGATGGGTGCCGGGATTCGAGTCGACCTGCTCTTCTTTGTGTTGCTGACGTTGGCACCATCGTCAGTAGGAGACAGGTCGGCTCCTTCCATCAATTCGCCTTGAGCACGTCCGGCTTCAGCTTGAGCAGTTGTAGCGGGAACCTCTTCCACTCTCTCGGCGCCGGCAGTGGCATCCTCCTCCTCTTCAGCTTGGGCGACGGTAGTAGCAGTTTCCATTTCTTCTTGCTCAGCACCAGCAGCGGTATCCTCCTCGTTTTTAGCTTCGATCGCGGTAGTGACTTGTCCAGCCTTGGTGGTAGTAATAGGTCCAGCTTCAGCTTCAGTAGTGGGAGCCTCGGCACCAAGAACGGCATCCTCTTCAGACTGGGTGGCATCCTCTCTCTCGGCACCAAGAACGGCATCCTCCTCCTCTCTCTCAGCACCAAGAACGGCATCCTCTTCCTCCCTCTAAGCACCGAGAACGGCTTCTTCTCCAGAGTGGACGGTAGCGGCTTCCTCTTCAGACTGGGCGGTAGGGACATGTCCTGCAGACTGGGCGGTAGGGTCATGTTCTGCAGACTGGGCGGTAGAGGCTTGCTCTTTCAATCCTTCATCTTCCTCTTCTTCCTGCTCATCTTCCTCATCCTCATCCTCATCTTCTTCTTCCTCCTCATCTTCTTCCTCTGCAAACTGGGCTGCATACTCTTCTTCGGCCTCGGCGGCTTCGATGACGTTCCAGAAGCGTTGAGTTTCCTTCCAGTCTTCGGGTCTGAAGGTTTTCAAGTATTCGGCGAGTTGATCGAGGTTGGTGCGCAAGTCGCTTCGCACTTCACCTGCGCCTGGAAAGCTGCTGACAGGGTTGTGAAGGCACCAGGAATTATAAGTGTTTTCGGCGTGGAAGCACATGTCCTCTGCTTCGTGCCAGTCATCTAGGCAGGATGCTAGAAGGATGCGGTAACGCAGGCGAGGGTAGAGTGGAGTGTTGTCTCGACACACAGTTCTTGTGTGTGCGATACACTCTTGGAACTTTTCTGCTCGGTATAGGTCGATGGCTCTGTCCAGTTCAGCAGGCCACTTCGCGGTGCCGTTGATCTGTGGGTCGCTCATGTCTGAATTCGGATACGTGCTATCGTTGGTGTCAGTTACTAAGGTAGGTTGTATAGCTTCCTATGTTCCAGCGTGCCGGCTGCGTTTGCGCGTACAAACACCACCTTTGAATTTTTCAGACGCGCCCCCCGAAACACGCACAAAGGAATCGTAAATTCGCGTTCGCGTGTTTCGGCCCATTGCCTTCTGAAATCACCATCTCCGCTTCCCTCGCTTATCGGCATAAGAAGTCATACTGCTTTACATCGCCTCGGAAGATCTGGGCATCACCACGTCTGCCTAGCTAGTCCGTAACCTCTTCGGCCGCTATATCGACCTTAGCAGATCGTTTAATAGAAGTAGAGAGGAGAAGGAGTTCTACGAGGCCTTACGCCTCCTCGGTATAGCATGCTACTGTCTTAAAGACTTTTCGGCCCATTCTAACTATACCGAACTCGCTCTCATCGAGATGGGCGAGCGCGATATCTTCCCTTATGTCGGCCGCTATATATAAGTCCATGTTTAGGGAGTCCGCTACGAGGTCTATCTAATTATAATAGGTACCTTTAGTAGTGTCGACTTCCTTATCGTTTTTTCCGCATCGCATCTATACGCACTGCTAGCAGATCGACTAGAAGGTCCTCTACGGCTGCTTCTGCGGCTCTGGCTGCCCTTACATAGACCCAATCTCAGTCGGAGTCCGAAAATTCTCCGACTCGCCTATCATCGAGTAGTATCTCTGCTGCTCCATTAGACCCCCCTACTGACGATGAAGACGACCTCTCAGCCGGAGGACCTCCATCGTCAGATCTCCCTACTAACCATGAGGTCGACCCATCGGCTGAGGGAACTGATCGCAGCGTGAGAGGCCGTCGAAACAAGAAGGATGCTGCTGCTATTGCGGCAAAGAAGGCTGAGGCAGACCAGAAACCTACGAAGAGAGGTGGCTAGAGCAAGCAAGGTGAGCGCATACAGCCGCGTGTGTAAGCTATTATCTAATCAGCTTTGCAGGTACGCTAGGAGCCAAGCCCCCTTTGCCCAATCGCCATTCCAAAGTGCCTCTTGTCGATCAAACACTTAAGAAAATCACTCTCGAGACGACCCGGATGACCATAAACACCAACAAGTGGAACGCCATCAAGGTCAAGCTCAGCGTTCGAGGCGAGATCCTCTACACACCCGCCACACACATTCCAATGCCATGGAACTATCTCCCCGTACGCGATAATCGAGCATTTGAGGTCGTAAACGTTGAGCAAATCACAAGCCCGTGTCGTAGGCGACTAAACAGGGCGTCTCATGCTTTTGTCAAAGACGCTTCTGGCAACGTCCTCGTAGAGCAGATTGAACACTGGGTGATCACCGTTCGGGATGGCAATGACCCACTAGCAGCCGAAATCATTCTATATGCTCCACATAAGGGCGCTGGCCAGAATCACCCTTGGCGGGCTGGAGCTTTACAGACCAGGTTTTGTGATGAAGACGCGGCGAACCGTGTCGCTCAAGAAGCATGTCAACGTCTCAATCGCCTGCCTGGGCCAATCTTGCCGGAGAGATGGAACGACCTTACCCAGCCTTTCCTATCAGGAAAGGTCATGCTCGAAGCTGCATCTATGTTCGCAATCGGCTCCACATTCAATCATTCAGTTGTGGACCCTGTCTGGAGAGATGGCCCCATCAACAACGGAAAGTATAGCTTCTCAGCGAATGCTTGTGTCGCCAAGAGATTTCCATCAAGTTGGGACTTCCGCACATACAATCTACTCGGAGTGTCTCCACGGGGCCACTTCACAAGTACACATCTTGACCCGCACAAAATTTTGGAAGAGCTCAGCGATACTGTTCCGGACACTTTCCATTTCCTAGGAGAATCACTTGCACGCAGATTCGACTCTCCACTGACCGAAGATCAGCACCAAGCTACCGTTCTGTTCACCAAATACTTGCAATACAGTCTTTGGGGCAAGGATTTCGACCAGGCATCAATGACAACATGGGTCTGAAGACAGGTAGACCTCTACGCGTTGCCACAGTAGGAACAGCTTCAAAAGCTTTATTCGGTTTTGAAAGGCTCCGCAGGTCCGTGTAACGCAGTTGCTGGTTGGAGCGTCAAACGTAATTAGGGAGCGGGAGCAACAAACCGGCCTTTGAGTCACTTGAATGACGAGGTCGAGGCTGGAAAACTTCCTGAGATCAGAGTTCTATCTGATGACGATGTTGTCATCGCTCACGTTCTGCAAGCTATGTCTCTGGAATTGGAGGCGGGATACGGCTTGTTGAATGCCTGGCAGGCAGGTTGTGTGACGGCAGATATTGTCAACGTGCACATGCCGCAGCTCATTGATCGAGAACAAATCTCGGGAGCTATTATCTCGACAACGAGAGTGCGGAAGGATCATATTATTGCATGCACGACCACCGGTACACTCGAAGCTCGAATGGCATCAGACTTCCAGATGGCAGGTTTGTTTGCCAGCAATGTGCACCAAATGGAGTCTTGTCTGCGCCAGCATGGATTGGAAGCGCCTTGTCGGACGCCATCTACAAATCTTGTCACATGGCCATTTATGGCGAATGCAAGACCCATGGCATACCGATTGACCTTGAGATGGTCACAGATCTCGTCGAGCACTGTCGTCGCTCCATCGTCAATCTGCAGGAAGGCACCTGGCAGGATGCCTGGAACGGTATCCGCAAGTACATGGACGCGACCAGAATGCACAAGCATATGGTCTCCAACGTCCATGGAGCTATTAAACAACGCGCAGCACGTTTTCTCAATCCTGGCGTAGACCATTGTCTTCCCTACACTGAGAAAGACGGCGCGAGATTTAAGCATTTTGTTGAAAACTGCGTTCCACTTCTTGCTCGTTCTGTGCCCTGTTCTCTTGTGACATTTGCTTCCGATCTAGACCGAGTTCCACTGACTCGAAGGAATAGGTCCTCTTCGTATGCGAAGGACTGATCTTGTCATCTTTAGGAATGCACAATACTTTCCAAAATGGGGTAACGTCCACGGAAAGGGGTTGATTTGAGGTGTTTCGACGGCCACAATTATGTTGATTAAGATACTCTACATTTGTCTAGGATTGGCCCCTATCGATCTGAAAGAGAGAAGGCCTCCATACTAACTAAGCATTTTCGTGTGTGCCACCGATTCCGTTCCTTCCATAGCAAAGCGCATGCCCCTAGCAAACACAACACCTTGAATACAGCACACGATATATGAGTTTCTCTCCTTATGGCTTTGTCTCAACGATCTCCCGAGGATGGCTCTTAGCAGTCGAGCAGAGCTTTCCTTCCGGGTGCTCATGGTAATTGCAGGCGTTCAGAACTGACATGTTGTTCGGGCGTGCTTTGTCATGACCGTGACGAGCGAGGAAGGCAGCTGAAAGGTCCCGAGAGGAAGATAGCAGAGTTGGTTTGTGAAGATCCGTCTGGCTTCAGCCAATCTTTGTGTCGATACAGGACGTAGATGTCAACCAGGAGTTTTTTCAAAGGTGCCGACGCGGAAGTCTTGTCAAAGATGAGGTTAGGTAGAGTTAGATCCATCTTGCCTTGACTAACGATTGTCTCGAGAAGGCAGTCGACGATGGCGTTCTTAAATTTGTGGTCTTTGAGTTTGTCACCGAGGATATATGCTTGGCCGATATTGGAATAGGATATGTTCTCTGCTCCGGGCACTCCAATCTTCAAGATTCTCTTTTGGATGAGACCTGAGTATACCCACGCGGCATAGAGTCTGAACGCAACGATGGACCCTTCGAACTCGATTGTAGGAGCCATCTCCTCCTCAGAGGATCCTTTCTTTCCATGCTCGATGCTGAACCCAGCAGATGAAGGCTCGGGTGCGAGTATGGTCTTGAAGAAGGGACTGCAGTGTTCGAGTATGTTTCTGTGAATGGCGAAGACTGTGGGGGTATGGTTTTCCCAAGTGACACGGATTAAGGTGAGTGGGAGTAATGGCCTAGATGCGATGAGAAATAGGAATCTTAAGAATATGGATGTACTCACTCCAGAAGATCAAGATCCTGGCTCATCGGAGGACTCTTGTAGGCCGCTCTGAAGGATTCAAGAGCGCTTGGAGTGAGTGTTCCGACATCTCCAGTGGCCATGGATGGAAATGGAGTCACGTCTCGTAGACGCTGTTCTTCGAACGAGATATGGGTATAGCCAGTGAGGAATGGGAATGATTGAAAGGCTTCTGTTTCACCATCGCCTTTCAAACAGTAAGGTAACGAATCAAAGATCGGCTGGTGCTCCAACTTCACTGGAACGTTTGCTGACGCGGACATGATGCAGTGCTGGGATGGATGAGACAGGGAAGACTGTTGTCTGGTTCTCGAACAAGTGTGTCATAAGGTTAAAGTCGGAGCGTTTTGCGAAGTATTGTTCAATGACTTGTTGACAGGATATTTCCCTCACTTAAACTGGATGAAGAAGTCGCGTGTTGTACTAGGGCGATGAGTACCGTCACTGCATTTGTGACTGGCATACACCTTCCCAAGCATAAAAGTTTGTAACGCGTAGAGCTGTGAAAATGCACAATATATTTAAGAAACAGGAAAGATCCATCGAGAAACCATTTGCTCTAGACTCTCTTTAGATGAATTTCTAGTCTGGAAATTATTGTGCCTTTGTGTAGTCAGGACTCTTGAGAAATACAGTAGATCCATCGAGAAGCCGTTCACTTCAGACTCTCTTTGGATAGATCTCTAATCTGAAAACCTTTGTGCCTTTTTATAGCTATACGCGCTACATGGTTTTGCACACGGGGAGGAAACAGCACTTCTGTTGATAATAGTATCGTGAGACATGTACAGCTCTGACAGCCCAGGATAGAGCGTGTGCTGTCTAGATCTTTGTGAGAGAAGCGCGGGAGTCACAGACTTTAGGGGAGGCAGGAGCCAAAGCCGAAGGGGGCTGCGGCACGGGCATGCAAAATGTAGACCTGCAGAAGAAATCAAAAGTGGTGTTAAACCTTCGTACAAACACACAAGCCAACCCATTATACGCCACCATCGCTACCACCGTAGAACAGCCCATTATGTACAACCTTGAACACCCAGTTTCCATTTCCTCGCTAACCCAATCAACGCCTTGTCGTAATACACAATGCTTAAAGCTCTCTCGGACTTGGACTCGCAGCACCTTCACCACCACCCTTGCTCAAGATGGCGAATCTCAAAATCACTTCTGAACAAGTGACCAGAATTGATATTACAATCAAGACAATAACGATCCAGGTGATTTTGGTCATCTTCGTGTCGGCGATGGCGTCAGAGAGAATTTCGGCGAGATCCAAGAAGACTTTGCAGCGTTCATTCAGAACTTGAATGCGTGGTTTGATCTCAAGGTATTCGCGGACGGCAGCGTAGAGTGGTAGTAACGTTGGTTCGCTGTCCCAGAAGAAGTTTGGAGTATCGAGCATGTTGGAGCTGAGGTTGACATCGACACGACCTTGGAAAAGCTTGCCGACAAGACTGACAACCTGACTGCGGCTCATACCGAGTTGTCCTTCCAGAGCTAGTTTGCGAGGGACGTATTGAGCTTCTGACATGGTGCGTTGCATTCGTTCTTCAAAGTAGCTGAGCTTTGTGGATTGTGAAATGGCATGGCTCATAGCCAGTTTGATCATATGATCGTTGGTACGTAATGTGATCATATCATTGAATATACGCGGCTTGTCGATCTCGTCGTTGTACTCGAAGTGGAAGTCTTCAGTTTCGAAATCGGCTTCGCTGAGCGGGCGTGAGACCAGGCCCAGGGTGTTGGTTAGAGTAGGTGCAGAAGTAGTGCTGAGCTTTGTCGGAATATTTGAGGAGCTGCTGAAAGTCAAGTCGGCCAGGATGTCCTTCTCTTGATGTGCGGTAAAATTCCAGAAGACAGCGACACCGTAGCTGAAGACGTAGAGTTCGGCGACAGACAAAGCATCGGCAATAGTGCCATGGCCTCCACTTGATAGATCGCTAGAGTGGCTGTGACGACGGAAGCCTGGTTCTTCATGGTCGCGGGCATTACCATGGACCGTGTACTCATCGCTTTCCTCCATCCAGCCTTCTCGGTGATCGCGGCGCTCGTTGGCCTCAATCTGCTCGTCCAGAATGCTTCTACCTCCAGGATTCTTCAGAACAGGACTACTGCGAATGCGATAGCCATCGCTACCACCAAGAAGAGGGAGTTGATAGACAGCATACAGACAGTCATCATAGAGTTTTGTACGGGCGCCGTGTTGTTCTCGTACAAAGTCGGCCGTGGCACGCAGACGGTAGCTCTGGGCAGTGCAGTAAGCCGTCACTCTGGCCAGCTTGTCTGCGCGACTTGCTTTTGAGAGGCGCTCGGCATAACTCTTGTCACCATTCCGGGGAGACTTTCGGCGGCGGATCTGTTCGTCTGAGGGTGGAGCATCGTCTTCGTCTTCGTCCTCCTCTGATGGCGTCTTTTCGCTGGTTTCGGGCAGTAGAACGAGCTTCTCGCTGACTTTGGAGCTTCGGGCTGGAATGTGAGGGCCGCCGACGGGAATGGCGAGAGAACGGCCTGTGAGTTTCGGGTCCAGAGGATGTCGGCCGCTAGGAGTGCGCGAATGTTGTGCGGGTCTGAGACCGCCGGGAGGACCGCGTCTTTGGGCAGAGGGAATGTCCGAGGAGAATTGCAAAACGTTGTCGACAGAGATGAGTTTGGTCGTGGCGGTCCGATTTAGAGGAGCTGGTCGTTGAGGCTGCTGTTCGCGCGCATCCGTGACCTGGCGGGACATGATTAGTCGGTGTCGTTCGGTCAGACATAACGAGTACAACTCACCAGCACGGTCGGGCCTCGCTTCTTCACTGGAGCAGCCATTGTTTGGTTTGGCTAAGATGGATGCTTGTCGCGGTCTACAAGAAACGAACCTTGCAACAATAATCTCGTTTTCCATGCCAAGTGCTCGTCGTCCATGGTTGCTCCCTTCCCCACACACGTCACTACCCATCTCCTTGCACATGCATGCCATGCTGCCCATGCACCTACCTGTCATCTTTGACTGCCATCGCGACATCTCTCGTTCAACCAAAACAATACACCAGCAACAAACATGCCGCATGTATCACTGGATGTCGCTAAGATGTTTGGCCAAAGCAAAAAGACAAAAGAAGTGTGCTCTCCATCAGGGAATCGAACCCTGGTCTCCCGCGCTTGACGAGATTTTACTCTTGACAAGCGGAAATCATGACCACTAGACCAATGAAGATGA
>SWBL01000246.1:0-80825 GCA_024195585.1 Aureobasidium sp. EXF-3400 | reverse complement strand
CTGGGCATCCCGTCCGCTCTGCCATACATAAGCAGTTGAACGGCAGATTAGTACTACGGTGGGTGACCACGTGGGAATCCCTGCTGCTGTACGTTTTGCGTTTTGCCCTGTGTTGATGGATATCTGATGTTTTGATCCATCGCCATCACTTTTCTACGAGACCATCTGGACTGCGAACTGAGAAGCTGGACTTCAAGCCAGAGCCTAGGCATCCTACAGTCGCTACAATGTTTACAGTCAAGTGGTTTCGTACAGCATCCTTCATAGGCTTGATCCATTCCACAGGTGTAATGTAATTGTCATATATTCGTTATCTCTTTGCACAGATCTATCTTTACCGTCGTGGCATCCTTTTCCAGCTTGTTTCCTTCGGCTCCTCATCTATCGAATCTGCTATAGCCGGAGTTCTATTAAAGCTTGCACCAAAAGACGGCGGAGGCTCCATAACTCCAACAGCAGGAGTTTTGTTGAAGCTTGACCCAAGAGGTGGCAGAAGTGTTCCTATAGGCGGTGTTTTGCTCCAGCTAGCATCCAAAGATGGCGAACTTGGTATGCTTCCCAGAGGTGGGGTCTTGCTCCAACTAGCACCAAGAGGCGGCGCGTGCGCTGTGTCTGTCAAGGCTGGAGTCCTGTTCCAACTGGCCTCTAGCGGGTTTGCTGTTCCTCCTAATGCTGGAGTTTTGTTCCAACTGGCTTCAAGATCCGGCGGCGCGTTGGTTGCTGCTCCCAAAGCTGGAGTTCTGTTCCAACAAGATCCGGTCGGTACAGGTCCATTCATCTGTTTCGTGTCGACAACAACCAAGTTTACAGTTCCCTCTTCATCTGTGATCTGCGTCTTCGACATGTCTGAACCGATAAGCCGAGAGGTGAAGTGTTGTCCTACAACCTTCGCGCGTCTCATCAGCGGTCGTAAGCATGCCAGTGAGACAGCGGTGATTCCCAATCCCACTTCAATAACAGTAAGGTTGATCATAGGCGCTGAGATCGAATAGTAGTTGGGACGTAGGTTTGGATCAAAGTACCTGTTCCGGATGATATATGTGCCAGTGGTAACCGTGCGGACGATAGCGGCTACGGAACCACCGCAGGCGAGCAGCATAAGAAAAGACGAGGAGATTTTCGCCCCACGACTGAGGTTGGAACGGTATAGTGTTAGAATGGGCAATAGAGCAAAGACCCAATCTGTCACTGCTGATAAAATACCGTGGACATACAACAACGCAGTGAATGCTTCCACCTTGACACATTGACCGGTCAAGTGCTTGTGTACCAGATGTGTGGGCAGACCACACTGGAAGAGTGCAAGGAAGATCCCAACGACGCAGGTAGAGCAATAAAAGAAGCCGCAGGCCAACACAAGCAATCGTTGCCATTCGACGATGAGAAATTTGCGGAAGAAGATTGTGAGGGAAAGCTTGAAGACCAGGCAGGTAGCTTGGAATTCGACTTCACCACATAAGAGGACGAGTATGACTTTTTCGCCAGTCTCGGCAGAGAAGATGGGGTTGGCGGCTTCCTCAATGGCAAGGATAAAAGCGTTGATACAGAAGCCGATGTAGCCTATGGCGGCGATGAGGATTGTCCAGTCATCCTAGTGAGAGACACAATTTAGTCGGGGTTCTTTCAGAGGGCATACTGTGAATGCGCAGACTACATGGCCCACGCAGCCCTAAGGTTTCTTCGACTTACTGCTTGGAGTCCGCCGGTCAAGAAGTGCGACCGTACCCAGAGCCTCAAAAGTACCGATGTGGTCGCTAGCGACACGCAGACTGCCGCTACAATAGTGATACCCTCATGAGGTACGCTCAGCGACAGCATACTGAGCGACGAAAGGTGCAGGTGGTGATTGACGCTCTGCCAGAGAGGCCTCTAAAGAACGAACGAGACATGGACGACGGCAAGTAGAAGAGAAAGCCCATTGACAGACCTTGAGAGTCATGGCCCGTTCCTGTCTCAGCATGTCTTGCCAAAGGAAGGTAGAACGTGGTGAAAGTTGGGTTGGAGGCACGGTGAAACGCTAGTAGACGTTGCAGCCACCAAAGACTATTCCCCAGCTGACCAATAGACATCGGTGGAGTGAGAAATGCCACTGGAAGCCAGAACATGACAAGACCCTTGCACCTCTTGCTATAGTTGTATAGATAGTGGGAGTAGAGTGGACTTACCGTTTCTATCGGGGTTTCCTGTACTTGACCTTTTACTGTCCTGGAGGTTCCTATTACACACCAGTGCTCCATTGTGACTGCTCGTCGAGCATGAGCTCCGCAATGAGGGGGTAGACCAGTCAGTGCTCTCGACGGTCCGGACGATCAACCACTACGGCAACTACTTCCACGGAGGACCAGACTCGCGCCGTCTACAACGAGTAAGTAGCGTTGGACCGCTTGGCTCCAGAACGACCACATGGTCGTCTGCTCAGTACATCTCTTGCCTTTTGGACCGTAAAGTCTTGCGGATCATCTTCCGCTTGACTAGTTGTCGACTCGCGTGCTCTACAACGAGTCAGCAGGAGGGACATTCTAACCTAGGTTTTTGTACCTTGCGTCCGTAGCTATCCGTACCGTTCCAGACACATTGTACCTGGCTAAGCTAAGCGACATATATGGGTGCCACCTCTCACCACTAAAGCGACTCTGACATAGCTTTCAATATATAAGCACAATAGTGTTCAAAGATGACGATTGGGATCGTGAAGACGGTGTGAGGTTTGATCAAAGTTATCGCTCTTGCCGGTACTTGCTGCAACTAATATATGCAAGGCTGAGTTTTCTCAACGGCGGCTTATAACAGTCAACAACGAGCACGACCCTCGCATGTCGTGCTTCGGAAAAGATACGAAGTCTTTCCCCCACCTACATCATCAAGTGCATAAGGGGACGAGTGTGCTTTGGAGTAGGTTTGTCAGATAAGAGGTCACACATAGGGATTGATGGTTAACAGCAAATATCATATACGCTCAAGTTTCTCAACTTTTGCAACAACTAACAAAAAACGTAGCCTCTTGGCTGGGGTAATAGTAATGATGTTTCAAACTCTTCTTCCTCAAACCACTCTCTTCTTTTCTTCTTGTCCTTAATCAGTGGGGCATTGGTGACCAAGCCTCGACCTAAGACGACTTGGCAGCACCACTTCTCTGCTGAACCTCAGACTTGGCAGCCTGTGCTGAAGAGGTGACAGCCTCAGCAGCCTGGTTCTTGGTGTCAACAGCGGCCTTCTTGGCCTGCTCGGCCTTAGCCTTGACCTGGTCCTTGCTAGGGGCAGCAGCGGCACCACCACCGATGGCACCGAGAAGAAGGGCAATGACGGTGACAAGGAGGACAGCGAGACCGCCAGCAACCTCGGGAACGAATTGGATAGCCTGGACGGGGTCACGCTTGAAGATGGTAATGAAGAGATCGAGCTTCTCGCGGACGTAGAGAACAGGGTCGTCGGCGAACTTGAGGTCCATGGGAGACTTGGGGGTGTCCTTGGTCTCGTCCTTCTTGGGCTTGGTAGCCTCTTCCTCGGCCTTCTCAACGGCGTTCTTGACCTCGAAGGTCTCCTTGGCGAGAGCGGCGGCATCCTTCTCAGAGTGACCAATGTAGATGTTGTCAAAGAGGATGTCGTTCTGCATGGTCCAGAGCTCGAAACCGATCTGTGCAGAAGTTAGTGTTACGTGTACGAAACTGTTGCACAAGGGTCAAACTTACGGCACCCATAGGCTCAAACTTGGAAGGAGTCTTGTCCTCGAAGTAGTCGGGGTTGGCAATCTTCTGGGGAGCCCAAACGCCCTTGTAGGCAGGGTTCTCGATCATAGGAGCGGACCACTTGCCCTTGTACTCGGGGTTTCTCTTCATGGGAGCCTTCCAGGGACCACAGCCAGAAGCGTCGTCACACTTGGGGTTCTGGACAAGAGGAGGCATCCAGTCACCATCTTCCTCATCATCCCAGTCCTCGGGCTTCTCGGCCTCAGGGTCGGGGATCTGGAGAGGCTCATTCTCGAGCCAGTCGGCGGGCTTCTCAGCCTCGGTGTCCTCAATCTCGAAGGGGGCGTCCTCGTCCCAGTCGGCGGGCTTAGTAGCCTCGGGGTCAGCGATTTGAGCCTCCTCAACCCAATCGGCGGGCTTCTTGTCTTCGGGATCATCAATCTCGGTGGAAGGGTTGACAGCGGGAGTGAAATCCTCGAGGAGGGAGCCGGTCTTGAGGGAAGTGCCGTCAACCTTGAGCTCGAAAGTCTGGTCGGGGCGGACAATGAGGGTGTAGAGAGAGGTCTGCTTGCTGATGCGAGCCATGGGAGGGTTCTTGAGGTGCTTCTCCTCGTACTCGCCAGTCTTGGGGTTCTTGTGGCGGAAGATGAAGTGGACCTTGTTGGTGGAGCCACACTTGTCGGGACCGAACATGATGATGTAGGGGGAGGCGTTGGAGAACTCTTCGGCGTGGAGGGCGCTGTTATCCTGGAGGAGCTTCATGTAGGCACCTCCACACTCAAGGCCGGCTGTCGGACGGGTCAGATGTGCTGGGTGTGCAAGATTGTGACTTGAGCTTACCTTGGAACTTTGCCTCGTACTGGACAACCAGAGTCTTGTCGGTGTTGTCAATGGCCTTGGGGAACTTGGCCGAGATGGCGTGGTGGGCGGCCTTGTCCTTGAGAACCAGACCCTTGTCGCCCTCAATACCGCGGAGGACTGAAGGCTCCTCGACCTTCCAGGTACCGACGTAGGCCCATTCCTCCTCAGTGCCCTCCTTCTTGGCCTCAGACTTCTGCCATCTTGACTCCCAGTCGTCGGTGAACTGCTCAAGGAAAGGAGCCTTGAGGGTGGTAGGGGTGAAGGTGGGCTTGCTGACAGCGGACGAAGTGACAGACTCGACGACCGAAGCAACAGACGACGAGGCGTCGACGGCAGAGTCCTCAAGGTCGTCGAGCACGTCGGCGCGAGAGACGGCGGCGCAGAGACCGACGGCAAGGTAGTTTTGGAACTTCATCTCGAATCAATTGGTCGACTCAAGTCAAGCAAAGAAAGACAAGTTGGCGGCAACTGTGAAGACAGACTGTCCTTAAAGCAACAAGTTGGCACTATCGCCGGCACAAGGACACGTTTAGACCAACCACCAGCCTAGGCCCAAAGTGGAAAGAGAGCTCCACACATGTGAAGGTAGACCCCCGCACCGAACTCCATCGAAGACCATCAATCTATTTCTACCGCCAACTCCGTTGATTCTGTTCTACTTTGTGACAGCGGACACGTGTTCTGATCTTTCTCTAGTTGAACAACGACGACACTGGAAAACAACTGTCTTTCGCCGACAGCAATCGCCTCACGAACCCCGGTTGCACCTTCTCCGCGCATCTCGGCGAGGCTGGGATCAGCGTCCATCAAAGTAGACTTAGTCATCCAGATTACATCCATTGCCATTGAGCCTCAGTCTGAGTATGATATCTCCTAGATCCCGGAAACTCCCCAAGAACCGCTATATATCCGCAGGTAAGTCCCCAGGTTCTGATCAAATTCTCTCTCTCTGTCTCCAAACACTCTAAAACATGTTCTTCCTCCACTCGGCGCGCTCCTCACTCGTAATGTGAGGTCTGCAGCTGGAGTAGTCGTTGGGACCATGCTTGGAATAATAACCTGGTATGCCGTTCGGTATCTGTATGGTCAACTTCGGTCTGCGGCGCAGCTCTGCAGCATTGGTAGACTTCACTTCAGCCTGGCTGGTCTGACCGTTCTCGAATCTCTCTTGTGTATCTCCTGGCTTCTTAGCTGGACTGGCGGGCTTTGCATCGCTATCAACTTGGAGCTCCGAGCCAGAGATGGCAGTAGCTGTTTTGTCGACAAAGACCTTTCGAACGCCATCATTCAGATCAAGCATGATCCAACCGCTACTCGCAACATGATCAACCCACATCTCCGAACGCTCAGCAGTCCAAAACCAACGACTAGCGTTCCAGTCTGGAGAAGATGGACTGAGAGGCGGTGAAGATTCTACATCATTCTCGTCGTAGTCCTGCTCGCGTGAGTAATGAGATTCATCAGAGTCTCTGTACAGTTTCTTGTATATGCGGTTTGCTGTATCAAAGGCGTTTTCACGGGCAAGCCACCATTCTGTCGGTGTTGAGAGTCTTGAGGCTTCGTGAGTCGTTGGTTCTGCGGTGCTGTTTGATAGGTAGGATTCTGCTTTGCTGTGTTGTCTGCTTTTGAGAAAGGCTTTCATCTTGAGCTCTGTTGAACTGTGAGTGTCGGTTGGTATTCGATTGACTATGGAGATGAAATCGTCCTTTTATTTGGGATTGACTTCTATAAACACATCCACCAATGTCTCGCATGCAGTGAGTCTGTCGCTCTCTGTTGTCAAACAGTAATGTTGTGTTTTTGATATCGCTCTTTAGTTCAAAGTATGTTAGAGACATTCTTTCGTTTCAAGTGATCATCTTCCACGACATGTCTCAGACATGACAAAACAACACAGTTTCGGTCTATGAGCATCATATGTAATATAGCACTGCGTACATGCCCAGTATGACCCAAGGCCCTTGATGTCAAACGCTGGTCTCAGGAATGCTCGGTTCAATGATGTGCCGAGTGTTTTGCCTTGTGGTTGGAGTCACCCTGTCTATCCTCAACTCTCCTCTTCTCGCTTTGTTCATGTATCGTCAGCTTGCAAAGGAGAGCGCGAGATTATTTTAGTTGTCAGCACGAGTAACAGTAATGTTGTAAGCTGAAAGGGATGGTCAATGTGCAGAAACTAGTGATAGATGTATTTCACTGTGCGGTGACATCGACAAAGTAAATTTATTCAAAGTGCTCCTGAGTAATGATCTACTCAGACTTCGACCAAGTCAGAAAACCGCGTTCCCATGGTTATAATGTCTCTAGTGCATATGTACAGAAGACGCTGCCTCAAAATTGAATATGTATCAATACTTCTGTCTGACGCCACCTCTTAAGCCTTCCTTCCACAAACAACATATACTATGCTCCTCACACCATTTCTGCACCATCCAAGGCTGCAGATCTTCTTGCACTACCTCTGTAGCTTCTTTTACAGTCTCCGCCACGTCGACTTTCTTCTTTCCCAACCCTTTGACTACCTTCGGCATTGAGACTTCGATCCGTACACCTTGGGCGTTGAGCCAAAGAGTCAAGTCTTCAAGCACGATAGGGTCGTAAAGAAGCATCTTCTCATGCCAAGTTGGGTTCTTGTGATCTTGACTGGGTGGTGTGGACCGTACAGTCTTTGTAATCTTTGGGAACAATGTTGGAGCAATGCCTGCCCATTCTGCCAGAATCTGTTTAGCGCTACATCGAGCGGTCGAGGTTGCAATGGTTGGTAGTGGTGGTGGAGGTGGTCTGTCGAATTCTAGCGTTGCCTTTGGTGGAGATGCTGGGGTGCGTCGTGGTGGCGAGGGTGCGTGGGTCGCATTGTCTATATCGGAGATGGCATCGATGTCGAGGTAATCGGATGATGGCTCGGCGACTGCAACATGCTTGGAAGGAGCGCCAGGTAACGAAGGTGGTTTGCGAAGTTGTGATGCAATAGGTAGATCATCAGGACTGGGAGACCGTCGAGGTCGACCTCTTGGTCGTGTCGTCGATACAAGATTGGGAGCAGGACCGGACTTTGAAAGTCTGTTCTTTGATTCGGAATGCGGGCTTGGGGTGATACTGAATTGTATATCGTGCAACCCTCCTTGCGAAGGTTGTAGAGAAACCCGAGTCGGGCTGGCAGCAAGGAATTTTTGTCTAGCTTTTTCTCGTGCTGACGAAGCAGAAGAATCAATGACCACGTGTCTAATGGCAATAGGTGATGTTTGTGCTGCGTCGCTTAGTAGCTTGCGCGGACGACCAATCGATCGCTTCTTAGGGGATTCCACACAAACAACTGATGGCTTAGTGGTCGATTTTCTTGGAGAAACATCCGGATTTTTGTCCTCCGCATCGACCGTCGGTCTCGTGATGTTGGTGTTTGGATCGCGAGTACTAAGAGCGCGCCGAGGCAATACTTCTGTTTCAGGAGTGGTGTCCAAGGAAATAACCTCTAGAAGCTTAGAATCCCCACTCGCAAGCACTCTAGTCCTCGAGCTGGCAGGTGGTATATCCGCGGGTCTTTCGGACAAGCGAGTCGTTGAAGACGAAGCACAACCGACTTGGTCAACATCCACATACCCAGAATCTGGCGACTCGAGCTCTCCAGGAGCCGACGACGATATCGTCAACACTTCGACTTGGGGTCTGACTTCTGAGAGGCGGGAGCCAGGCGCGGACTTTGCACTGCTAGACGGATACTGTGGTCGCAACGATTCACTGACTGCGACGAGATCGTCGTTGTCGCGACTCTCATCGGATGCGAAGGTAGAGTCCTCGAAGTCTCTGGCAGCAGACATCCACAAAGCTCTGTCAGCTTGTCCAATGGATAAACTGGTGCCATGCGGGGCGGATGGTACATGGGCACAGCTTGAGGCACGTAAGACATCCATTTGTTGTGAAGAGATCATATCTTCAGACTCCTTGAGTGCCTGCTGTAGGTCGCGAAGCTCGGTAGGAGACTCTGCTGCAGCCAGTTGACTTGAGCTTCCGAATAGCCATTGTTGTCTCTTAGCATTCTCACGAGCAGCTTCTGGAGAGTCTAACTTGACATGTATCTCAGGCACTGTTATGTGTACCTTCTTCTTCACGGCCCTCTTGCGTTTTGGCGCTGGCTCGTTCTCAGCAGCACGAACATTCTTATTGGAGGCTGTCGGCTTGGCAACAGCAGCTTCCTCAGGCAGAGCGACAGCGTCAGACTGGGGTTGTGGGAAGAAATCCGAGATCAGTTTGGTCTGATCAGGATCATCATCAGGGTTAGCAGATTGTGGTAGGTAAGCTGCAGTAGCAAGAGCGGTGATGGTGAGTGGTTTCTTCTTGGGCGCTTTTGGCTTCTTAGGCGGTTTAGGCTTGGGTTCCTTTGGCTCTTTCGGCTCTACAGCTTTCTTCTTTCGTTTCTTCGGTCCTTCAGTCGCAGTCACGTCGACAGGATCTAAACGTTTTCGCTTGGTAGTGGGACCGTCGCTCGGCGTTCGGGACAGAGATGGAGCAGGTCTAGCATTGTTCTCTTGGTAGGCAAAGTCGCCCATCAATCTGGTAAAGTCTGATGCTAGGGGGGCATTACCAGTGTTCTCCTCGCCCTCTAGATCATGATTGCCAGCAGATTCAGGGCCGGGTGAGGTATCAATACTTTGCTGAAATGAAGGAGGTAGGACTGATTCTGTCGGAGGAGTCCAATCTCGTTTGCGCCGTGGAGCAGGATCAAGATCAAGCACCTCAATTGGCACAACAGATGGCACACCAGAGTCTAGTGTTTCTGCATTGTCGACAGCAGGCACCTCTGAGATTGCAGTAGTATTTTCGACTGACTGGGCTTTCGTCTTGCGAGGCTTGGGTTGCGGCTTCGGTCTTTCAGCAGCAGCGTCATTGTCATTGGTGTCAGTGGGCTCGGAGGCCTTCTTCCTTCCTCGCTTCGCTACAGGCTTTGCGTCTGTCGGAGCAATTGCAGCATCCCCAATGGCAATTGCCTTCTTGGGTCGACCTCTTTTGGGTGCGGGAGGCGCGACGACCACTCCTTCCTCGTTTGTGGTTGTGGCCTCTCTCTTACGCGTCTTGGGCTTTGTAGCTACGTCGGCGAGCACAGAACTATCCTCGGTGGCCGTCGTTGTCTTGCGAGCTCGTGGTTTGGCGGGAGCACAATCTGTGCCGACAGCCTTCTTCGGTCGTCCTCTCTTGGGCTTCTCTGTGTGGGCAATCACATCTGTACTGCGATCGTGTTGTAATTCAAGATCGGCAAGAACAATTCTAGCAGTGACGAAACCCTGCGCGCGTGGTACCGGGTGTAGCGATGACAGCGATGGCAGTGATGGCGAGCTCATCTTGATTGTGTGGTTACAGGCGCGACGAATCAACACTCCTGCCGGGCGCAAGACGCCTACATGTCTGATTAAACCGGCAATGTTCGGTTTATTGCGCGACGTGCAGCGTAAGTAGGTATTCGAAACACCACCAGATCACGTCGCGTTTGTGCAGAAATGCGGTACCATGCACGAATCCCATGCCTGGGCAGACATCAAGCGTGTCACCAGCCGCCTCGACCCTGCACTCTTCACACCGGCTACGGCTCCGTCCCCCGATCTGACTTCAGCTACTGTACAATCCTTTCGAGGTTCGGCTTCGTTTCTTCCCACTTCTTCATGACTGTTCTCACAACTTCCTGCTGTACGAGAAGCTGCCGTCCTGCATAGCACCAGACCTAGATTGGCATAACTTCTTCTGTCTAGCGGTATTTAGGAAGGACTGATCCGACTCGAGCTTGGTATCTTGGCTGGCGGGCTATCCCGCAAAGAGAAATCAAGTGTGCTCGAAAGGATTGTACAGTAGGGTAATTAGCCATTTTGGCACACACTGTGCAAGTAAGGTACGCTATTGTACTACTCACCGACCATCCTGTCGCCACCCTTGTTCGCCACGGACGCCGAATATTGCCCTGCAGCACGCGGCCGATCCACCTTCCAAAAGATACTCGGAGTAGATCCTCTTAAAAGCCTTTGTCTCTGCAAATCTCTAGGGTGGCAAATCATGAATTCTTCACGCTTCTACCCTTCCCTTACCATGTTCTGAGCCACAAAGTCTGTGTTTTCTTACTTTGATCTGCACAAACGTCCAGGTACTGCGTTCCGGCCCTCATCTCGAGGAAAACCATCTTTCCTCTGTCCTTATATATGGTCTGCGTGCCGCCGACTTTTTCCTGTCAGCCCTATAAGGTTTTTTTCCACCTACTCTTGTACCGCTTTGCCGCGTAGCCAGTAAGGCATCTATCGTGAGCTGGCATGTCATTGTCCTCGCAGCCATGAATCAGGAAGAGCCTTCTTTTACTACTGCTGCTTCGGAAATTTCATACCCAAATACAGCCCTTCAAGCGGGTGAATCCGTGGAGGAATCAACTCCGAGTTCTTCGCAATCAAATGGGCCTCTCCCAAGGAAACGAGCGCCACTAGCAAGTGTTGCTTGCCAGGATTGTAGAAGACGAAAAACGAAGGTCTGCCTCCCCTGATGAGATCTTTGGCGTGGACCGTTGTTAACCTGACCGAATAGTGTGATGGCAAAAAACCCTCTTGCAGCAATTGTACCAAACGGAACGTACCAACATGCACATACGACCTCGAGCCCAATCAATCCCGTGTTGCTGCTTACAAGCAGAAGACTGAGCAACAAATCTCGTCTATCAAGAAGTTGGAAGAGGAAATCGAGGTATTGAAAAAATCTCCCTTTCACTCTGAGGGCGTGGTGGTTCGGACTCCAGTATCTGAACCAACCCCCTCGTCATCTAACAATCCTTCAGGCGGAGTTCCAATGCAACTTCTCTTGAATCCCGCTCCGGAACCAAATGGCGTCTCTTCTGGTCAAAGGTCTTCAAACACCCTTGCCCCATATCTCTCAACCTCACTTCCCCCTGTACAGACGGTCAACAGAGAAGCAGAGTTATTGTACTATCAGCGCAGCCTCGAGATTGAGATGCGCAAGCTTCAAGATGAAAATCGCACACTCAGGACGCTGATTTCGTTACTCAACTCTATTGATGACCGGGATATGGCACAAAACATGGCCAAAGAAATCCACACTCATGGCGTTTCGGATGACCTGCTTTCTAGAGCTCAGCATTTGGTTGCTACGCAAGTATGGAGTTCTTCGCTCCCAAACCTGCTGAACCAAGCTAAATCACAACCTCAGCGACCACATGGACGAATCGCAGAGAATTCGTGGTCGGTGCCATGAATGTCACAGTGATTGGATGTCAACGGAATTATCTTTTGATGGAATAGCAGCTAGGTGTGCTGGTTCAAAGCCAAGCAAGGATTCAACCTCAATGGTCCATCAAAACCCATTCTTACGCAAAGCCTGTCCGCTGTGAGACGAGACTCAGCCCCTGTCCCAATGTGATTCTCAGTGTCAAGCATGATCGTGGTGAATGGGGCAGTCAATACGGGAAAAATTTGAGAATTCGACGAAGCGGCGGAAGTCATGAAGATAACCTTGACAGGGTCCAAACGCACACACGGACACGTCAAGAGATGTTCTTGGCATGTCATTCACGACATCTCCCCATTGTGGGCTACAACAGAGTCGAATCGCAGTGAGGTCCGAAGATTGTTACAGCACCGTTTCGGCGGCCTAACCTCCGAGTGAACGCCTGAGGAATGCCAAGACCATGACATCGTTCGGCGAGCCCAAGCTCAAGATGGAAGGTCATCGGTCGCGCAAACGCCCTATCTACGAGCAGAAGTGGAGTAGGCGAAACAATGGCTCTGAATCAATGATCATATACTGCTTGGGCTCATCAGCTCCTCGCAACCTGCTTCCCTCTGACACAGGGTGTTGATGATGAATGATATGAGCGAGAAGCACGCTGCTGGAATCATGGTCTCTCACGACGAGCGAACCCCGCTCATCCAAGTCGTTGGTGTACGACCCCATCGTGATCGATATGGTAACCATACTGTGAGTTTGTTTGCGTGCCATAGTTCATGGTCTTGCTGGGAACGGATACAAGCAAAGACGGGTTACTGAAACAGTACAGCTTCGCCGCTTTTGCACCATAGCTTTGGTCGTCCTACCGCTTACCACAATTGCGCTCGCCCTTCTATCCTACGCTTTCGGTCAAAGCGACCTATTCGGAGACGACAAGCTGGATCATCTTGTGCCATGGGATAGCTTGTCTGGGCCCATCAACCCACCACACTCGCAGTGGCCCGCTGGAGATGGCCTGAGTTATGCAGACCTCAAGAACATCCTTTTTGACACACCCGATCCGGCAAAGGCAAAGGAGTGGTCTCAATACTATACTGCTGGACCTCATCTCGCTGGACAGAATCTGAGTCAGGCCGAGTGGACAAGGGACAGATGGGAAGAGTTTGGTGTCAAGAGCGAGGTTGTACCATACGATGTATACATCAACTATCCCCTGGACCACAGACTTGCTTTGTTGAAGAACGGAGAAGTCTCATTCGAGGCAACTCTTGAGGAAGACGTTCTAGAAGAGGATCCCACCTCGGGCCTCAAAGATCGCGTGCCTACATTCCATGGCTATTCTGCCAGCGGAAATGTCACTGCGCAATACGTCTATTGCAACTTTGGTACCTTTACCGATTTCGAGAACTTGCTTGCTGCAGGTATCGAATTGGAGGGCAAAATCGCTCTTGTCAGGTATGGTGGTATCTTCCGAGGCCTCAAGGTCAAGAGAGCTCAGGAGCTTGGCATGGTGGGAACCATCATCTACAGCGATCCTGGTGATGATGGGCTTATTACCGAAGTCAATGGCTACAAGCCTTACCCCGAAGGACCTGCCAGAAATCCTAGCTCGGTGCAGAGAGGCAGTGTACAATATCTGAGTAGGTCATTTCTGTGATTTTGCTGCGACTGTCGCCAAACTGACGTGCGTAGGTCAATTCCCTGGCGACCCCACTACTCCTGGTTATGCCTCGAAGCCTGGTGTGCCTCGTAAGCCCGCAAATGTGTCCACGCCCTCGATTCCGTCGCTGCCCATCTCGTACGCCGAGGCGATTCCCCTGCTCCAGGCGTTGAATGGCCACGGACCGAACGCTTCATCCTTCCCTGCTCGTTGGCACAAAGGTGGTCTGGAACACAAGAATGTTTCTTACAATATCGGTCCTTCCCCACCATCTGTTACCATCAACATGATGAATCTGCAGAACTACACCATTACACCAATCTGGAATACCATTGGCATCATCAACGGATCTCTTTCAGATGAAGTTATTGTTCTCGGAAACCACAGAGACGCTTGGATCGCTGGCGGCGCTGGAGATCCCAACTCGGGATCTGCAGCTCTGATTGAAGTCATTCGCTCATTCGGTGTTGCCTTGTCCAAAGGCTGGAAGCCCCAAAGAACCATTGTATTCGCTAGCTGGGATGGTGAAGAATATGGTCTGGTCGGTTCCACTGAATGGGTCGAAGAGTACCTGCCATGGCTCAAGGATTCTGCTGTTGCTTACCTCAACGTTGACGTTGGTACTCGTGGCACTAAATTCAATGCCAATGCTGCACCTCTGCTTAACCAAGCCATCTATGAAGTCACCAAATCCATCAAGTCGCCGAACCAGACTGTTGAGGGATCAACTGTGTACGACTTGTGGGATAAACACATCGGAACCATGGGATCGGGTTCCGACTTTACAGCCTTCCAAGACTTCGCTGGTATTCCTAGTGCTGATTTCGGCTTTGGAAAGACTGGCCCCTTGGACCCTATCTACCACTATCACAGCAACTATGACAGCTATGCCTGGATGATCAAATACGGAGACCCGACCTTCCAGTACCATGTTACAGCGGCCAAGGTTTGGTCTCTCCTAGCAGCATCGCTGAGCGAGAGCCCAGTTGTTCCATTCAATGCTAGCGACTACGCTTCCAGCCTCGAGAAATATCTCGATAGCGTCAAGCGCATGGCCAACTCGTCTGGCATGGCTTTCCGGGACGAGGAAGAGAAGGATGTGTCCATGTTCGTAGACCTGGATCTAGCCATTGAGTACCTTCAGCGCGCAGCTCACAGCTTTGACGCACGTGCAGCTGGTCTAGCTGTTCAAGCCAGTGCTATCGAGGGCAAACACAATCCTGGTGCTACCAACAGACTCTTTGCCGAGATCCGAGCAGTCAATGCACAATACAAGATGCTGGAACGTGCCTTCCTATTCCCCAAGGGTCTAGACGGGAGGAGCTGGTTCAAGCATGTCGTATTTGCACCTGGCAAATGGACTGGCTACGCTGGAGACACGTACCCTGGACTCGTTGAAGCGATTCAGGCAGGTGACAAGAAGGCACTCTACAGATGGGCTGGTATCATCGAGGGAATTGTGTGGAGAGCAGCTGGTGTGTTGAGTTAAAGACCGGGCCAGTGGGAGAAGGCAATGGCGATTAACGAATGGTTGGGTAGCGTAGTCTAGAGCACGCATAAACCATATGCACACCTCACTACCGAGCATGTCCGATTATTGAGCGCGAGCATTGTGGAGCTGGTGGAGCGTCGTCCGAGTCGAAAAGCTCCAGAGTTCAGCGGTGTCAGGGTCTTAGGGCTTACAAGATCTATGACATCATTTGGCGATCGATCTACACGCTCTACGCGTTAACCCATTGATCGGCCGTTGCAACAAAGAAACCACTTTAAGCCTCCAAACAATGCCCATCGCCATGTCTCCTCTTCGCTGCCACATTGTATATGCGACACATCGCCATTCGAGCCCGTCGCTGGACCAATCTGAGCCTCCTCAGCACACCAATTATACCCCTTCAAACAACCCTTGACCATTCGAGACTTTACACAATGCCTCCCAAGCGCAAAGCAACCTCGAGTACGCCCTCTGAAGCTCCTGCGTTGAAGAAGACAGCCTTCGATGCCTTACAACCGTCCGTCAAGTCTAACGTCAAAGCCGAACCCGAGACAAAGATCAAGTCAGAGAACGCACCAGACTACGAAGACCAGAATCGCGAGATCTTGGAAGAAAGATATGGAGTCATACAGCGAGAGTTTTATCCGGCTGAGATGTCGAACGAGCGCTGTGCTCGTTACAACGCTAATGAGATTCCACGGCCTATTGAGGTGCTCACTCAGGCTCTTCAGAAGACGGCCTTTGAGCGCAAGAAGATTGAGGTTGGGGATGCCGTGGTACACTGGTTCAAACGTGATTTGCGCACAAAAGACAACCGCGCCCTACACCTAGCGAGTAAAAAGGCAAAGTCAAAGGGTGTACCCTTGATCTGCTTGTTCATTGTCAGTCCGCAGGATTACCAGGCTCACTTGACCGCACCCGTGCGTGTCGACTTTGAGCTCAGGACGTTGCAAGTTCTCAAGGAAGATTTGGCCAAGAAGGATATTCCTCTTTACGTCGAGACAGTTGAGATACGCAAGAATGTTCCAGGACGCATCATTGAGCTATGTCAAAATTGGGGAGCCAACCACATCTTTTGCAATATTGAACTAGAGGTCGATGAGCTTAGGAGAGAAGCCAGCTTGACAAGATCATGTCTTGAGAAAGGCATTGATTTCCATACAGTTCACGACGATGTTGTTGTTCCACCAGGTGATCTCACAACTGGGCAAGGCAAACAATTCTCGGTCTATACTCCTTGGTACAAAGCTTGGATCCGACACATCCACGCAAATTCTACTATACTGGACGAATTCGCTTCTCCAGATCAGAACCCCGCGTCAGCGCGTGAGAAGTACGCAGACTTGTTTGACGCGGCGATGCCTTCAGCACCTGAGAACAAGAAGCTCAGTGAAGAAGAAAAGGAACGTTTCAGGTCGTTATGGCCGCCGGGTGAACATGAAGCTCTCGAGCGCCTCAACAAGTTCCTAGAGAAGAAGATCAACAACTACAAAGATGCGAGAAACCTGCCAGCTGCGAACAGTACCGGCGTTATATCCGTACACCTTTCCACTGGAACACTTTCCGCAAGGACAGCTGTCAGAAGTGCTCGCGACGTCAACACATCTACGAAACTGGATGCTGGCAATGAAGGCATCAAGACATGGATCTCTGAGGTTGCCTGGCGAGATTTCTACAAACATGTGCTGGCCCACTGGCCTTACGTGTGTATGTCCAAACCTTTCAAATACGAATACACCAAAGTCAGATGGGAGTACAACGACGAACACTTCACTCGCTGGTGCGAAGGCAGGACAGGCTTCCCCATCGTCGATGCAGCTATGCGTCAGATACAATCCATGGGATATTGTCATAACCGCACCAGAATGATCGTTGCCAGTTTTCTTGCCAAAGACCTTTTGCTCGACTGGCGCATGGGTGAGAGGTACTTCATGGAACACTTGATTGACGGAGATTTCGCGAGCAACAACGGTGGGTGGGGATTTGCTGCATCTACAGGTGTAGATCCACAACCTTATTTCCGCGTCTTCAATCCACTGCTGCAGAGTGAGAAGTTCGATGAGCAAGGCGAGTATATCAGGAAGTGGTTGCCGGAGTTGAAAGACATCAAGGGAAAAGCAATCCACGACCCTTATGGCAGAGGAGCAGCAAAGGAGGCCAAGAAAGCGGGATATCCTAGACCAATGGTCGACCACAAAGTCTGCAGGGACCGATGTCTTGCGCGATATAAGGAAGGTTTGGGCAGAAATACTGCTTGAAGGTTGAAAGGCCGTATATGTAAGAGAGTAATCACAATTCCCATGCCGCTTAGCACCTTAATGCCTCTATCTTGCTTTCTTTGTTCTCTCGCAAGCTTAGACTTCGGCTCGCTGTCTGAAGCCGATCGTTACTGTATGCATTTTCTTTAGCTTAGTGAGTAAGCTTGATGCAGGATGTATGCATGTTGTGTTGTTTCTTCTTAATAAACACTGCATTCTCTTTATCAGGAAAGGAACAGCCCAGAGTTTCTTCTTGTTGACAGAACGGGAGCTAGTCCTAAACCCCGCCTGTCATGTGACAGCAGAGAGATACTTCCGGTGGGAGTACTGTCATCAATCTCACCATCATCTGGCATCCCCAGAGCTGTCTGGTTACGAGATTGCATGTATGCAGGTATCCGCTGTAACTGATGACAGACGCAAGATAGAGCAATCAAAAGAGGGGTCTTTGTCCCTATCCCACTTTGCAGTGCGTGTGTTCGCAACTCGATGTTCGCAAACTCCACTGCATACCATACATCCACGCATCATGCATCACATCTCGAACCAAGTCCTCTCCGTCCTCGACGCGCGTCTACAAGAATTTCTTTGTTGTTGAGAAAGAGAACTGGACTCGGGCGCGAAATTCAGAGAAGTTGATGTTGAAGGTGACCAATCAGCACAGCGTCGCAAGCGCGGCTTCGACGTGTGTGAAACCTCACCTCGTCCTTTCCCTCTCCTTGCTCCTCCATCCCGAAAAGTGATAGACTGGCCGAGTCGCACACAGCGCTTTGTCAAACTGTGGTGCAAAAAAGACCGTCTCTAGAAGTTTCGAAGACGAAATGTCTTGCATGGAACCTCGAGGTGTTGTTGACTCGTTGAGGTCGTGCATACGAGGTTATATGGCAAGACAAAGAACGAAGTTCTCAAATCCTTTGTTGGATAGCTATGGGTGACGTGTGAGGCTCAATGGCAGGCTCTACGGGCTTACGACATTCACATGGCTCAGCGCCTCTCAAGAAAAGTTAGGTATAGCACCTGCTGAGAATATTGGTATTCACGTGGCGGCTGCACGTGTCTCAGACAGTCCAGAACAGAACCCAGGTTTCTGAGCTACTGGACACGCGCGCGACATGGCAAAACTGCCGCTCAGGCTTGGTGGTCGATGAAACACATGAATTGTTTGCTTTGAAGTATCGACCCGCCCGAACGATGGCTTCACTGGATCTCATGAGCCTACACTATACACACAAGCGGCTCCCTTGAGTATCACATACAAGATTCCACATTCCCGGTTAGAGGTTGCCTGGCTGCCGTTGTCCTTTAAGTTCTTCCCTCTTCTTGTTCCCCGGTCACACAGCTGCAGGCAGTTTAATCCTTCTGTGACCATTTCTTGCTTTGGTGGTGTTGAGGTGTCTACGAGCAACCACTTCCGTGCTTCCTCTCCAGAACCATTTCCGTCGCTGGTAGTCGTCACTTTATTGCTCGTTTGTATCGCTAGCCGGATCTAGCGCGTCGTGGTCACCAGAGCGCAAACAACAACATCACACGTCAATGACCCTCACTTCCGCACTCACCACCAGTTTTTTCCCTCAACGTCAAGGGTCATTGTTCAATTGTTCATCACCCTCGTTCATTCATTCAAGAGTACTGGTTGTTGCCGCTCGCTTAACAGCCCACAATCGTTTTCCGCCTTTCTGCATTGTCAAGCTCATTGTTGCCATTGTGCCACATTCGACTCTCTTTGTGCAAGCATTAGTCTTGTTCATTCTTCCTGCGCCGGACGCCCTTGTTGTCTTCTTTCAGGTTTCTGTGTCTCTTCTGGCATCATCTTCCTACTTAAGCACTCCCTCGACCAAGCCTTGAAGGTTCTCGAAAATCCATCTCAGACACAACAAAACAGAAAGAACTTGACGCTTCTCGACGGACCACAATCCCAAGACAACCCAACCTCTCGTCAAAGACATCAAGTTCTCGAAGAAAAGAGTCGACAATCTACTCTCTCACCAAAAAACAAAGATATTCCTTCGCAGGTTCGAGGATCTTTTGTCACTAATCTCTTTCCCCCTACAACACGTCTGTTTTCCAACAACACATCTCTCAACACACTTCAGAAAATTTCGTCTGTCAACATGAAGTTCTACATTTCTGCTGCCGTTATTGCTGCCGTTCTTGGTCAGGCCTCGGCTCACTCTTGGGTTGAGGAGATGCAGGTGATTGACTCGACTACTGGCAATTACACTGGCGACTATGGCTACACTCGTGGCTATGTTGCTCGCACTGATCCTGGCTTCAACGGTGATTCTGTCGACTATCTCTTGCCAGCTCTGAGCTCTGGTCGCACTCGCATTGATGGTACTGATCTTCTATGCCACCCTGATCAACGCACCTCGAACTACACCAACACCAAGTACCCTCGTCTTCAAGCTGCCCCTGGTTCTTACATCGCCATGAAGTACCTTGAGAATGGTCACGTCACACTTCCACAGAACCAGCCTGGCAAGCCCGAAGCTGCTGGCACTGTCTTTGTCTATGCCACTACCAACCCTTCTGACACTGAGAAAATCGTTGATGTCCTCAAGTGGAACACTGCTGGTAATGGTGGCGACTCGCGTGGTACTCAGATTGCTGCTCAGAACTTTGATGATGGACGCTGTCATCAAATCAACTCTGGAACCATCTCTATGCAACGCCAAAAGTCTTTCCCTGATCGTGTCGTCGACCAACCTGACTCCAATGTTGAGCAGTGGTGTGAGACTGATGTTCATATTCCTTCGAACTACAAGACTGGTGAGACTATTACTGTCTACTGGGTTTGGCAATGGCCTACTGAGGCTGGTGTTGACTCTACCTACCCCACTGGCAAAGATGAGTACTACACCTCTTGCGCCGAGATTGACATTGTTGACTCGGTCAGCAATGCTTCTCCTGTCCACACTCTTCAACAGCAGGACCCTCAGACTACTGCTGTCAGCAGTTTCAAGTCTAGAACTGTTCTCACCAGCAGCCCTCTCTACACTCTTGCTGGTGCTTCTGGTTCTGCTACATCAACTGGTGCTGCTGCTGCCTCTTCAGCCACAACCACTTCTTCATCTGGCTCATCAATCTCTTCATCCGCTGTTCCTTCCAATCCCTCAACAGCTCCAAGCAGTGAGTCCCTCTCCCTCCCCACGATCTCTCTTCCTCCCTTCCCATTCGCTAACACCTCCTCTCCAACTCCAGGACCCACCTACAACCCCTCTGGCAATCCTTCATTCCCCTTCTACAGCCCTCCCTCTGCTCAGTTGCCCAGTTTCGTCACCGTCACCGACTACATCACCATGTCAGGTGTTGCCAACAAAGCTCAGGGCAGCGCTCCCACTCAAACAACCACTGAGTTTGTGACGAGCTATGTTACTGCTTCGGCTAGCACTGTGCTTGTTGCTACTGCTGCTCAGGGTTCGTTGCCTTCTGTTGTTGCTGTGCCTGATCAGGCTGGGAATGCTGGGTTGATTGGTAGACGTTTTGTTGCTTGAAGAGGAAAAGGAAGAGGAATGGCAGGGGTTTGCTTCTTCTTCTTCTTCTGCTTTTTTGCATGCTTGCAATGATGAGATGATGATGATGATTGCTTTTTCTTTTGTTGTTTACCTTGCTCGGAAATGTCGGGAGTTTTAAAGGAAGCGCGAGCGAGCGAAATAGTGCTTCTTTTCTTCTTCTCTTTTCTTTTCTGCTCTTGATGGGTGGGAGAATCGATGCTTATAACGAAAATGCAATAATTGCTTATTTTTTTCCCCTTTGATGAACACTTTTACTTTGGTCCCCTGTTTTTCGTGTGTGTTTCGTGATGTGGTATGTGTTTCTCAGGATTGCTTTCCTCTGTAATGGTAAATCCACTTGTGAGCCGCTTCATCTGTATTTCTTTACTCATGTTCTTAAGCCTTTTTTGCTGCTTTACTCCAGGTTCATCAAATAAACTCTTCTTGTTCCCAACTCTCAAGCCTTCCTGGAGTGATCTATACTTCGCCCAGCTACGAGAACAAAAGTCACTTCTATCGCCAAACAACAGGTTCATTCCTAGACTTTTAGATTTGCAACTCACCTGCTCACGAGAGCGTTGGATCTCGCAGGCAGACATGCATGACTAGAATGGCAGCTGAAGTAGTAGCTCAGAGTCCTACAATGGCCCAAAGACTGACAGGTGCGCGAGAGCGAAGGCGCTAAGAGGGCTCGCACTTTGGTCCTTAATCTCAAGGAGATTTGCATGCGATGAGAGTGATCCTTCAGATCAAAGCGCCGATATAAGAAAGGCCAGATTCATCAAGCTCCGTGTAATCCTGTTCAGCTAGAGAAAGGGGGTTTGGTGGTAATAATCTCCGGCTAAACATCTCTCTTGCTAATGTCATGCCTGCTTCAGGAGGGTTTACTGCTCAATTAGTATCACCAAGTTCAAATCTCGCATCTTTATAAGTTTTACAATGTCAGATTATTTCTTTTTGTAGGAAGGAAGAAAAGAACAGAGCCAAAAGCCAGGATGAGATTGCATGCTATGATACAAGTTTTATCGCAATCCCTCCCGGTCTTCCAAGCATTCGTAGGAAAAGCAAGAGTCTATCTGTACTCGGGGCGGACAAAGTCGGCGAGGGTCTTGGGCTCGCCGTCGAAGTTGTGCGAACCGTCGGTGTCAGCGTCTGGAGTGATATGTTAGTGGAATGGCGAGTATCGGGAGATAAAGAAGGTATTCGTACGGCCGACGTGCTCACCGTGGTGGCCGTGAGCGTCGTGGCTCTCTTGGGGACCGACGTAGTCCATCTTGTAGACGGAGCCGCACTCGGGGCAGCGCTCGATAGGGCGGTCGCGCGACATGGTCAACCAGGTGACGACGTGCGAGTCGGCGGGGCAGCCGGTGCAACCAACGTACTGCTCGTCACCGAAGGAGCGGACGACAATGGGCTCGTTCATGGTGCCTTTACAGAAGAGAAAGTCAATGTCTTGGCGGGTGGTGTGATATGGCTCAAGAGGTGTTACGCACCCTTTCTGCTTGCGTCGAGGGGCTTCATGTCGAAGACGTCGATGCCCTGCATCTTTCCGAGGATTTCGAGACGCTCGAGACCGGTGGCCTGGTCAATGTCGGTGGGGACGGTACCGGGCTCGGCACCAGCGGGCATAAGGTCATGCTCGTTCTGGATCTCTAATTTTGCGCAACAGGACAGCGTCAGTCAATTGGACGAGAGAAGACAATGCGGGAGTCGGAGGACGCACCCTCGAAGGGCTTGACTTTGTTGGAGTGTTGGCCGGGCTTGGGGTCGCTGTGGGCGTCGACTGGTGAATCAATGGGTGAGTTTGGATGGTCATGTCAATGGTATGCGCTTTGGAGAGCGGCTTACAGCGGGCGAACGAGGACGAGAAGGGGCGGGCGGCAACAGGGCGGAAGGCGGCACGCTTGGCGAGGCCGGATGCTACGCGACGGACAAACATGGCGACGGTGAGGTTGTGAGTGGAGAGTTGGACAAGGCGTGGTGTACTCAGCTCAGTATACCAGCGAGCGCCCAATCGCGAAGCCGTCACACTGCGAGCTTGCCCGGAGAAGCGGCGGCCAAAAGTCGTTGTCGCAAGTCTTGGCCAGCACCATAGCCGACCGCAACTTGAATCTGTTTTCACCATCACAATTCATGATTGTCTGTAATTGAGCTTCCAAATGTCTCTCTGAAATGTAAGCGAACATACTTCTATACATGTGTGATATCAGAAGCATTTTCTATTGCTCTCTACAAAGGTTGGTACCGATCTGGCCACTGATCGCTGCTCCTTCTAGACTCTACTCTAATCATATCAACCTGCTTCGGATAATGGCTTCGTTTACACTGCTTGCTCGTCCCATCTTTTCGACCTTCCAGGTGTTCCAAAATGTCTGGGTCAGATCTTCTTCTTCTATCCCCGACTTTATTCGTCCTCCTGGACCCATCAGGTCCTGGTCCAGAGATGAATACAACGCATACAACCGATGGAAATATGCCACAAATACCGAGTATCGTCAAAGAAAGAAGAAGTCTTCTATAGAGTATTTCAAGAAACGAAGCGATACCGACCCAGAGTGGTATCAGAAGATGATCGAAGCCTCACTCCAGAGAAATAACCAACGATACGCCAACGATGCCGAGTATCGACAAGCTCATAAGCTGCGTCAAAGGGAGCGCTAGGCTAATGACACTGACTATCGGCAAGCCACACTCCAGCGTCACAAGGAACGCTGGGCTAACGACGCTGATTATCGACAAGCACGTTACCTGCGTCACAAGGAACGCTGCGCTAACGACCCCGACTATCGAGAAGCCGACGTCCGGCGCCATCGGGAGCGGTATGCAAACAATCCTGAGTTTCGGGAGGCTACGAAGCAACGTCTCAAGGAGAGGTATGCAAACGATCCTGAATTTCGGGAGACTCAAATTCAACGTGCTAGAGAAAGGTACTGGCGGATGAAGTTTGGGCTTCCCACTGCTCAACAGGAGTCCCAGAACAAGTCAGATTCTCAAGACAACTCGAAAAAGTCAGATACTGGTCCCTGACGGCCTTGACTCTCTTAGTCTACTTTCAGTCTTCAATGTAGTCTCGTCGTCTTGCAGAAAAAGTGATTTTGCATGTAAACTTGTGCAGGGTATAATATCTTTCTTGTGACCAAGTGCCAGTCCCATAATCCCAGAACGCCTTTTTCTGAAGATGCATGATTCGTTCTCTGTGCATTGTTGCGTGTGTTGTTCATCTTGATCGTTGTTCTCAAGCCTCAGCCATCTCTTGATCGCCATCATCATCCCCTTGAGCACCACCTCCAAACACATCCTCAAAACTGTCCATCGCATCCTTTTCCTCAGCACCATCAGTCTTGACATCACCCGCGCCTTCCATCCTCACATCTCCATTGCCCTCTCTTTTGCTTTCCTCCTCCACAACCTCATCCTCCTCCCACAAATCCCGTAAACTCCATCCCGTACCTGTGAGACAGTACTTCTCCGGCGGCAACTGCACACCCCAACTCTTTTGAATCTTGGGCAGCGCAACACGATTTCTTTCCACTGCTTGCTCCATCATAAACTCCTTTGGCAACGCGCCTTGGAATTGGTAATCCTGGCGTGATGCAATGGCTTGCCGCAGAGCATTTACAGTAATGTTACTACCATCGGTCGCCTCTGATCGCTTAGAATTTGTAGGTGCGCCGGGGGCGGAAGCATAGCCTTCTGAAGATAGTCTGAAGGCGTCGGCGAGAACGGAGGAAGTGTAGCGGTATGCGAAATCGAGGAGTTGGAGGGGAACGCGTTCTTGGTAACTGTGGACGCCTTGGGCGGAGAGGATGAGGTGGATCAAGCGTGCATCGCGTGGACGTCGGGATAGACCGTCATCTTGTGTGCTGGTGGGTTGTTGGTCGTTGGTTGGTTGGGTTGTTTGAGTGGTTGGCGCGGGTGTGGTTGATGGTGCTGGTTGTGGAGGGTTTGAGGCGCTTTTTTGTGCGGTTTCGGTCGCTGGTGAGGCCATGATGGGTATGAGAGGTGAGCCTTGTGATCTGAGACTGAGATTGAGGTTGGTGGATCGAGTCTGGTTAAAGTGATGAGATAGTGTATGCTTTGCGACAAGATGAATGCGCATCCAAATGAAAGGCGGAGGTCGATGCCAAGACATCATGGGCATCCATCTCACACAAAGCATCACCCTGTCCATGTTCATCTGCTTGCTTCTTCACAGATCTATTGTGCAAGTGTCCAGTCATCAATTCACTTTGCAAAGACTCAAATAATGTAGAAGGGTAGATCAGCGAAGGACGGCCTCTGCATTCTTTTTTTTTAAAAAAAAAGTTGCTCTACACAGAATAGAATCCAAAACACTGATGAATCCCCCACTACTCTATCCACGGGTACATCTCATCCTCAGACACACCAAGTAGACAAGAGCTCGACAAGCCTGGCACATCATGCTGATGGCGTAGATAACCGTTTATGAACAAAGGCTTATTATGCCCTTCGCCAGTCGAGTATAGAAACCATCGGTTGAGACAAGCCCAAAGCGGCGATCCTTTATAAGGGTTCTTAGAACATCCACGGAGATGGAAATATGCATCCACACGCCTGAGACTTTTCATATCGCGGAGCTTCATGTCCGGGGCCCTCGACGGTCGAGATGTGTTTGAAGAACATACCTGAATTTCGAGCGTGAGGTGGACGACGTTTGCGAGTACATGACTGCTTTGGATGTTTTTGTAGAATACGAGCTTGTAAGCCTTCTTCGAATATTTGTCGTGCAGCTTCCTTGGTGACGTTATGACAAGTGATCGAGGACTGTGGTTGACATATGAAGCAGCTTCCGCATAGATCTGCCTGCAGCAACGCAGAAAATTGCGGTCGATTGACGCTGTTTTGAGATACACGAGGTATGTAGTACCTATGGTGCCATTTTCTCTGGCTAGAAACTCGTAGACTTTGTTGCGCAGCTCCGGAGGCAGATCAAGAAAGCGAAATGGTATCTTCTCGTTGCTGGTTGCTCCTTTTAACATCTTGTGCAATTGCAGTTTAGATGAGCTAGAGCGTGCTGGCACTAGGCCGTGATCGGTGTTGCCCTGGGGTGCCATGTCTTTCTCCTGAGCGCTGTAATAGATGTTATAGTAGGTGACGAAGTGCAACAGGATCTGACAGTTCCTTAAGTTTGGTATATCTGTAACAAATGAGTCATCGAATCTGTCTCGCAGTCAAGCGGTGCTGCCAAGTTCTTGCGAGCAAGTTATAGCAAAATTGAAGATATTGTCAAAGTCAATGCGGCCAGGGCAGAATGTCTGCGAAGCAACCTTGCGAATAATGATTTGAGCTGTATCACAGACCATCCTCCAGATGCTCAATATAATAATCAAGAGTGTTCTGTGGTACTATCATTTGTAAGCATTCGAGTCCAGAATGGACAAATCGGACATCCGACTCATGCTGCCTTTGAAGGAAGGGCAAGAACATTCCGAGATGATTCACCCCCCTTCTCAACCGCCATGTAACACAACGATTATTTACAGTAGGAATCTGCTTTGAGAACTGAGGAGAGATGGGGAGGAAGTCATGTTCAGGACGAATGAGAAAGTCGTCAGAGGTCAAGAGGTGGGGAGGATGAGGCCCAAGCGCAACCAGCGCCAAGAGCAGTCGACGGGCAGCGGATGCGACATTCAAGCAACCATCGACGACCTTGTTCTCGACCATACAATCACACATACCGCCGCCATGCCGAGCATTACTGATGTGCCAATGAGAGAGAGGCAGCAGGTTCCTGCAAAGGCCCTGAACACCCCCTACCCTGTACGACACACCTCGCAATCGCTCGCCGAACCAACATCACTGACAAGTCTCGCAGCTCATTGACAGTGACCCGTAAGCTCCGCCAGCTCCTCGCCAATCTCGAGTCCTCTCTGGTCTAACGTATTGTCTTCTCAGTCACTTCAAGCGCGTTCTCGGCTATGCCCGTCCCGGCGACTACATGTACGGCGTTGCTTTCGGCGCCTCTATCCCCGCTACCATGACCCTCATGGAGCGCGTTTCTCCCACCGGTGTCTCCCGCAGCGTCTTCGCCAGTGTCATGCGTCTTTCCGGTGGCATTGGTCTCTTTGCCGGTTTCTACCTCTGCTACTCGAGATCCATCAGTGCGTTTACCCGACCAGATTTCTCCTTCCCGACATGAAAGAGCTTGGAATATCAGACAGACTACGGGACCATATCGATGAGAAAGATTGGCTAACACAGTCACTAAAACAGACCGTTTCTACGGCTTCACCGAGAACCGCCGTGAAATCGACATGGACATGCGCGAGATGGTCGACAAGGTCAAGCGCGGCGAGGAGCTCTACGGCAAGAGCCAGTTGACCGAGTACATGCAAGGTGTTGCCTCGCGTCAATCCCGCTACTCTGGTATCTGGATCCACATGATGCCCTGGTTCAACTTTGTCAACCACAACCAGCACGGTGTCGACACGGCAAAGTACTACCAGCAGGCCGAGCGGGAACTCGAGGCCGAGAAGGCATGAAGAGGAAAACAAAATCATTGATATCCCACGAACTGCTCCCCCTTCACATGTCCTTTTCTTCTTCTTGTTGCAGATATTCCCTGTTTTCTCTTAGGCGCATACAATCCGGTAAATGATATACCTTTTCCACCATTCTTCTGACCAGAGTGCACATCAAGTTCTGTTCGACATGCTTTTGCGTCTACTGACTTTTCATAATTTCTGTGTGTCTACTGACTTTTCATAATTTCTGTGTGTCTACTGACTTTTATCATGCTGTTTTTCTACTGACTTTGCCATGCTATATTCTACCAAGTTTCGTTCATGCTATTTCATCATATCGACATGTTTTCGATTATACAAAAAAAGTTTCTTTTCATGCATCATTAAATTGCGCAGAGGATCTTAACCCGCTCATTTCTCATCACTGACAACAGCATCAACCTTGGTCAAGATCCAGGTAGAAGCATACATGTTGACTCTGCGATAGCTTGTTAGCAAAGATTCAAACAAATCAAAAAGACGGCAAGCAAACATACCTGTCAATGCAAGAGCCCGGAGGAATACGAGCACCAACTCTCTTAGCCGTAAATCCACGGCTCTCAAAAGTATCAATGTACCAAGGTCTCAACCCAGCAGAGCGCAACAATACTCTACCGTTAAACTTGAGCGCGCGGTTGACAATCTTGACTTGGTGGTCTGCTTCAGGACCTTCGGGATCGAACCAATCCATCGAGTCCATGAGAACTGCGATGGTGAGGGTTTCGGGCGCCATACGTGCCATCACCTCACACAACTCATCGGTGTGGATGCGCAAGCCGTCAAAGGCGTTGGGCTTGGAGAGTTTGACGTGGGCTCTGGGGGCTAGGTAGTCAGGATGGCAGCGTTGGGTGTATTGACCTTGCATACAGATCAAGTAGTAAGGGTTCTCTTCAGACACCAAGGTGTTGTTGACGACAGGATCCAAAGTGTTAACCGCATACTCCCAAATAGCTTGGCCAGACTTCACGCCAGTGACTTTCTTTGCATCTGCACGCTCAGTCTGTCTGAGGTAGTCGTTGTCGATCATTGCGCGTTGGTTGGCAGGTACACCCAAAGCCTTCCACAGGAACTTTTCAGTGCCAATGACGGTGTAGTTGAGAAATTGGGATAGCAGCACTCTGCGCACGCGCTTGCTCCAAATCTCGCGTTGCTCGTTGAGGGTGGCGGCTTTGCACATGTTTTCGAGGTCGCCGCGGATGCCGAGGAGGCGGCCCAGCCATTGGACTAGTTGCAGTGCATGGCGAGAGCCACCGGTGTAGTATAGACCACGGCTGTTGGTGCCGAATGTGGCATCACCCTTGTGGAGCCAGTAGTCGAAGGCTTGCGATGAGAGATGAGGACTCAAATGGTTGAGAAGAAGGGAGCGGAAGTCATCGTGCTTGCCTTGACCAAACAGCTTCCACACATCAGTGTAGCCGAGGGCGGTGAAAGCAGCGACCTTGAGTTCGAGAAGGTGGTTCTGGTTAGGGTTGAGATCGACGGCGTGGATGCGTTTGGGTTGTTCGAGAGCATACGCGAGGATATTGTCGCCTGCACTGGTGATGGCAAGGATGACATCTTCGGATGTAATTTTGAGCAGACGAGCGTCTACTCTGGCGTCCTCCCAGGTGAAGGCGTAGATGTACTCATCACCAAACTGTCTGTGCTTTTGCAATTGCTCGTCGTAGTAGATGCGCCAGTGATGTTGTTGGTACCATGCTGCGGGCAGAGGCAGGCTTGCTGACAGGTTGACGATGGCCGACTCGTATGCCTTTGAACGACGCTCGGATGAGGAAGCGCGACGAACACCTCCGACCGTCTTGCGTTGGAGGTCGAGGGCGCTGATGAAGGGTGATTCTGTAACGGCGGCATCGAGAGCGGCGAGTTTGTTCATGGACGACTTGGTCTGCTTAGCACAGCCAATCCAGATGTAGTATGGGATTCTGAAACCGAAGAAGTGGTTACGAGCGTTGGCGCTGAGAACGGTTCCGAACTTGTACTCGAGATAATCCTGCTAGAGTCAGTCACTGAGCTCGAGTTACAGCGGCAAGCACCTACACGACGAGAAGAGTCCAGGAACACTCTGTCCATTTCGAACCATGCAGCCCAGAAGACACGAGAGATCCACATGCAGTGACGGTTGATGACACCACCAACATAGTTGCGAGACTGGAACTGAATCTGGTTCTGGACGTAGAAATCGACAACACCCATGATACCGTTCGGTGCAAGCAAGTTGGCGAGCGAGTCGATGACGGGGTGGAACTCAGGGATCATGGAAAGACTGTAGCTCATAGTCAAGAGGTCTGCACCAACATTGTCGACTGCACTGCCTTCGTCGAGTGCGCTCTTGCCAATGCTGAAGACTGCGCTTTCATCGTTGAGGCCTTCTTCGTAGTCACTGAGCTTGAAAGTACGAGCATCCTGACAGACGACCTTGACGTTCTTCCAGCCGAGGCGAGCGAATCTGGCTCTGGCAACTTGGCATAGAGAGGGCGAGAAATCGACGAGGTAGACGGCGTGGAAGAAGCTAGAGACGGGCAGATATTTCTCCATTTGCTCAATGTTCCAGCCGGTGCCACCACCAACATCCTTCAAGTAAAAATAATTTTAGCACAGCTCTTTGAAGGCGAATGTCCACCACGAATATATCTTACCACCCAGATTGGCTTGCGGGGATATTGACCCTGCTCAAGTTGGAAGCGAAGTTGAGCAGCAGCCATAGCCAGCATATCTTCTCTTCCACGAAGCAGTCTTGAGCGTGTAACATCGTAGATGCCGGCTTGAGTCTTGTAGAAACTTTCGAGAGCATCCTGCTGGCTGCCGGTTGTGTCGCCAGTGTGAGGCTTCAAAAAGCAGGAGTATGCGAATTTTGCGGAGGTAACGGCAGCATTGAACAGCTTGCCCACAGTCTCGAGTTCGGTGAATGACAGGGTAAAGTAGATGACGAGGAGAAGCACCAACAAGACGGTAGCAATGCTGATTTGATTCAAGGGCTCAGTGAGCGCTTGAAGCACTCCTTGAACAGCCATTGTTACGAATGCAAGTAGAACAAAGATACAAGAGTATGCAGATAAACAAAAAGAGATGTAGAAGCAAGGGTCAGGACCGACCTACCATCATAAAGCATTTGAGGATGCCCCTCGTGCTCAACGTAAGCTACAACATTTTTCAACAGACTCATGGCACATTGTCGCAAATCTCGTCCTCCGCATGCGGCCCTTCACCCCGCTACCCCTCCTGACCTCGGGCGTATCTCATTTTGAAAACAGAAGGAGACGCATTGTCAGCCTATAGATCCAGGCACATGCCGAGAACATGCTGCACCTGCAGCATGAAGATCAAGGGTCCAGTGGAAGTTGAAGTTCAGTACCTGACACGGCGGCGTGAAAGAACGTTTGGCGTCATGGACCTATCGATGGCAAGGACTCGAGGCATGTGTCGTGGAGAAGTCATGGAGAGGCATGCTGAGTAGAGATGGGGTCGGCCAATCACAGCGCGTTGTGACAGCATGGGGTTGGTCACTGGTCAACTTTGCTTCAACGTCTTCTCCTGTGCATGAAAGCAGCGTACGAACAGTCTCGTCTGGCCTTTGGTCCGGATAAATCTTGAGAGAGATGACGAGAATCACATGCATGCCAGAGATAGCACAATGACGGCAAAAAGGATCGAGCTCATGCAGTTGAGGGCGTGCGACGTGCGTTGATAAGACGCGCAGTCCGCAGCGCTCGGCAATGTGATCCGCCAGATCTGACTTCAGCTCTTGAATACCTAGCAATGAACGTCCCGAAAACTGACGCAAGAGCTATTGTGCTTGTAGGACAAGTATACGTCGCTAGACGAGCTGATAGACGGTTAAGACATAAGCCGCATCACGACTGCGAGTCATAGTACTAATCACTCACAAGTCTGGAGTCCCGAGACCTCGTTGGCAGCAATGATGGTCGACATCAAGGCTTGATCAGTCGTGTAGTTGCAGGATCTGGCCGCCTAGGACCCAAGCACGACGGCATGGATATGCCTTCGCACCCTGGTTCAGCACATCAGAGGACTGAGTATGGTGTTGCGACCGTCTTGGATTTGATCTGAGAAGTTGAAGAAACCAATCTGGTTATGTCGATGGGGTATCAAGTCTGCAAGAGCCAAGCATTGTTGTCAAAAAACTGGCATTCATTCGTAGAAAAGGAAGTCGCAGGCACGCGTCCAGAGTTCGAGAAACAACGCTTCAGCTTCCCCCTTCTCCAATTGCACAGCGCAACAAACAATCCGTCTTTCTTGGTCACTCTCAACCCCGTTTTCCAACCCAGCGCCTTCGATTGTGAAGTTCGTCAGCTTTATATTCACGCTCGACCTCACTCGAAATGACGACACTGTCCACTCGTTCAGGCATCTTCAACTTCTTGGGCCTGCCACTTGAGTTGCGTCACTCTATCTATCGTCTGCATCTCTCGAATGAAGGCGAAGTTGGCTACAAAGCCGACGATTTGCTTCCGGAGATCACCTATGACGAACCTGCCATCAAGTCTCCTCTGGGCGTCAATCTTCTGCGTGTCTGCAAGCAGATCTACAATGAGGCAGTTCCCTTTGCATACGACAACCGCCAATGAGCAATGGGCTATGCTCCTACAACTCCCGACAGGCTCACTGTCAGCTGCGCACCGCGTTTGGCCTGTATCCCTCCCGCCACTGCTGAAAAGATTCAACGTCTAAGCCTGAACATCGAGATCACCTTAAAGACGCCGTACGATCTTATCAGGTCAATCGCGATGGGTGACCTGACTAAGCTGAAGTCACTTCGCACTCTCGAACTGTTCCTGGTTCTAGGCGATGTTGGGGTTCGCGCTCCAAGATGGGTTCACCAACGTGACTCCACATGGCGCAACGCACCTCTTTTAGTTGGTCTTGTTTGCGGAATTTTAGCTCAAGTCCCTAGCCACATCGAGGTCGTGTGGTTGTCCACCGTGGCTGACATCGATGGATGCAATTTCGTGGGTGAGCTCGATGGAGATCTGCTCCAGATCGCACAGACTTATGGTGGTATCAAGGGTTGCCAATGTGCTCTTGATTCGAGCACTTCGATGATCGGCTAATCGTGCAAAGAAGGAGCTCGCAATAATGATGGTGGATATGCTCACGGCAATTCTTCAGAGATCATTGCATCGCAAGGAGCTACTCGCTGTGGAACCTTTTCAGTAGTGACTCTTACAAAGCATCATGATTAGCATTCCGTTCCTCTTCACACTTGTAAGTGCTATCTGCTCAGAAGCGTTGAGAAAGTCTCGTCTTGAATGTCGAATCTGCCTTGTTTCCTGTTTTCAGTTTCACAAGCTCCCGTCAAAGCGTAGCGAGTCGTCAAGAGCATGTGACAGCTCACTTTCACATAATCTGCAACACGCGACCATCGCTCTTTCCCAACTTCCCATCCACATCGATCACTAGAACCCACCATCAAAATGCTCGTCCCTTTTGTTATTCCGTTCTATCTGCTTGCGCTATACGTGCTTCTCGCCTCGGCCGCCTTGTCCGACCACAATGGCCTACTGTATGCGCGCCAGCGTCCAGTTCAGTTGCGCATCCACGGACACCGAAACCGCCAACAGCAAATGTCGCTTCAGACCGCCACCGAATCGGCATCATCCAGATTATTGGTCGGAGCCGTATACACGTCTCCCATGTTACACACCGACACTAGAGCTTTGACCCAAGATCCAACACCCACAAACTCTACACAGCTTGCACACCGTTCTGACGGCTTGCGGAGCAGAGGTACTAGTCAAGTCTTCAGTCAAAGAGGGGGCCACAACGACGGCTTGACTTCATGGATCGAAGATCTGGACCTTAACAAGGAAGTGAACAACTCAGCAGAGAGTTTCATTCAAAGTCAGCAGAACAATGTAAACAATACATCAGACGAGGAAGAATGCCCGAGCGGAATTGACACGCTTGATTGCGAGGAGTGTGGTGGACCAGAACGACCTTGGGGAGACAATTCACACATCTTCCACTGCAGAGGCGTATGTAGCATGACCGAAGGCTTATTATACAGAGCTGACCTTGTCCCTTAGATCGAAGCAGAAGGCTACAGATGGAAGGACTGCTATTGCATGGACTTTACTGATGAATGTGGACCCTGCACCTTTGATTCTGATTTGGACGATACCCCTAACGATCGGTCGGCTCAGGAAGAAGAGCTTCGGGATTCTGCTAATGAGACCGAGAATCTGGAGGAGACCTCTATCGAACAGCGACTCAACGACGCCACCAATGCACCAGATGATGAAGAATGTCCAACCAGTCATGATACGCTCGATTGTGAGGATTGTGGTGGACCAGAACAGACCTGGGAGACTGGACGCAATGATTATCATTGCAAAGGCGTATGTTCTCATTACTGATTCCACATCTGCCCAAGCTGATTTGTTCGTAGATCGAATCAGAATGCTACAAATGGAAAGACTGCTACTGCATCAACTGGGAAAATGACCGCGGACCTTGCAGACTTGGCCATGATTGGGACGATAACTACTTTCCTTTTGAGAACCTGCCGGATCTAACAAGTCCGAGTTTCAACTCAAGCGATTATGAGGACCTTGCTGACGACCCTGGTGATTCCAACAACGAATCTACTGATGGTCAAGATGCCCTCGAGTCTGGACCAGAAGGTTCTGCTACTGCGACAGAGGAAGAGGAACCACAAACAGAGCGGGACCGAATTCTTTGAGCCGGATCAAGACGCAGCTCTGGCTCTCTTACGAGCCATACTTGCCACGGCCTAAACGAAACTATGCCAGACATTGCTCACATCGTTTCAGGTCGTTGGCAGTGCTGGAATACTGGATCAAACCATCCTCTCATTGGTATTCTGTTCAGCTCACTCTCGCACCCTTCGGAAGAAAACAATGACAAGATGCCTGTTGATACTGTATATCCTTCTGGAACAGCCTCTGCCCTACAGAATATGCTCGACAAAACAAACGGCAGTCCTACGCACAGCATCACCGAGGCACGTGAGAGAGCAACCATTTCCCACCGGCTATGACATCCGGTCAGCAGCTTGACTTATTGGATCAGTACTCAACTAACAACATGTGTGACTATCCTGAGTGGTCGCATGCGGACATATGAGCTACATATGCCACAAACACGACCACAACCACATCCAGAACTCGGCAATCGCAAGATGTATCGGGTTCCCGGAAGGGCGAGATGGCCGAGCGGTCTAAGGCGCCAGCTTAAGGTTCTTCCAATACGCTGGTCCGAAAGGGCGTGGGTTCAAATCCCACTCTCGTCAACATTTCTTTTGCTTGTGTGGTATGTGATCAGGTAGAAAAGAGGGTGGTGAGATGGGTCGAGAAGAGTCTTTTTTCGAAAATTTTGGTTCCAAGGTTTGTGGACCCTTTTCTATGCGCGAAGCCTGGCTGCACAAATAGGCTTGGCGTTATGTGAAAATTAATAACTTCTATTCAACATCTTATATGGAGAATTGCGACACGAAGTATTTTACCATGTTTGAGAGTTGGGAACAACTGTTGAGATACTCACTTCGCGATCAACACGGGACTGGAGTTGGAAAATCAGATGCAAATATGCATGCTCGCGGCATTATCTATACGACCGAATCCAAAATCACTATCAGAGCAAATAGATCCAATACAATCGCAAGAACAAGCGTGAAAGCGTTTTGGCGCTAGAGACTGTCATCTAAGGCTAGTTTGCAAGGGGGTCATCTGATACACATCGAATGCCCAGATTGCCAGCCCGAAAACATGGCCAGCTCCTGCAGCCAGGGTGTTTGAACAGAAGGACGTCCAGCGGGAAAGTGCTCCTGATCGATTCGTTTTCATTGACCAAGATGCACTTTCAGGTCTGATCGTCAAAGACCAACCTAGAAGACACCACTGACTTCTACAGATTCTATCACAAGCGCTATCACGAGCTTGAGTTCAACGACTGCTCTACAGTAGCCACTTACGTTGTCTAAACCATCGGCGACTCATCCAGGGCTGGTAACGGAAGTCCCTTCTGGAACCCTATGCCTGCGGACGCCATCTCTAGAGCTTGTGACGTGATCGACTCAAGTGGCATCATCAGCTCTCTCTGGTACGATATCGCTGAGATGTTCTGTGCTGAAGTCGATGCCAGTGGTGGTGCGGCAGTCATGAAGGACTACACTTCTCAGGACTTCAACAATGCCACTCGCGGCCGATTGAGAACACTCCCACCTGGTGGCTCGATGTATCCGCCTAGATGGGGCAATCTTTGGTTCTTCCACTTCGAGGCTACCGCGGAAGAGGTTGGAGCTGATGGTATTGCGGTGTGCAGAAGGACCTGTACCGACACGATCTATACGTTGACACAATCATGTGAGTCTCCTTCTTGAATAGATAGAGAAGCCGTATTGACGCTGAAACAGGCGGCATGGCCGGCGACGAACAGAATTGCATGGCATCAGAGGGTTCTCTTGGTGCAGGCTGTCGCAGTTACAGCTACCGCATCAGCCAGCCAAACACTGATGAGACGATCTGTGCCGCTGACTGGCTACCACGCGAGCAATACCCCTTCACAGTCGACCAGGCTACAGACGCCATCAATCAGTTCTGCTCGGATACTCTGGCTCAGGTCACAATGCCAATGCAACCTGAGCCATTCGTCCAGGATCCGCTTGTCGATGTGTCCACATACCCGCAGCGATCATACGCCTACGACGGTACGATCATCACCATCATGGCTGCTTTTACCGACACCTTGGGCATCGATGCAGGAGAAGGTTGCGGACCGGACATTGATTTTGATGTTGTTGATCACGGCGGAAGATGCAGCCAGGTCCTTCAAGAGGCTGTCAATAACTGTAGGTGCCAGCTGACTGGGTTCCGAGATACGGACTGACAGTCAACAGGTGAGACCGACACGACTACTCAGAAGCTCGGAGGTTCTCTGATCGAGCACGAGAGCGAGAACGGCTGCGTCATGTGGCAGATCTGGGCTTCCACGCTTGCCATCAGCAAGAGAAAGACTTGAGTCCAACAGAGAACGCATGAGCCAGATGTATTACGGAAATAAAGGTCAAGGAGAAAGCAAGTGGCCAGGTTGCTTATGGAATGCAACAAACGTAGCATGCAAGATCAACTGCTTCTACACGATGAAATGCCGTCTCCGTAGCTTGCGGATGCAGAAAGCTTTATTCGCACTTCCATCATGTCTTTTGTTCGTTCTTGGTTGCAACCAAATGTGTCGTCCTCGGAGTTGTGATGTCGTGGTCAATGTTCTGCTTAGTAAGCCCATCAGAATCGAGGCACAAATCCCACCTCTGCTCAAAATTATCCCACTCAATTTTTTGATCGTCCGTGGTCATCCTCAGGCAGTGGCATGTGAAAGCATAAGTTTAACACGCGTCGCCCGGCGTCCAACGCCACAAGTCGCAGCTGCCAACTTTGCTATTTTAGCGACTTGTCCCGCTATCACAGAAACCTCTGTCAACTGCTGAGTCCACAGAGGGTTCGTCCTCGAAGAACGACTTCACTTGTGATACCCTATATATTTCCCAAAAAACTGGATTTTGTTGCCCTTTGGGCATTAGGTACGTTGGCTTGGCTGTAATCTATCTTCGATACCGAAAACTAACACCACGCTAGTCAATTTATAACTATACAGAGAAGATTAGCATGGCCCCTGCACTAAGGATGGTGAGTTCGAACCTCTGCATCATCAAAATTACTTTCAACTAACCACTTTCACAGACACATGCAAACAAGATGACTTACAAATTTTTTTGACAAATGAAGTAGATAATCCATCTAGGAACAGCTGTTTCTCTTCTCGATTGGAAGAGTAGTCGTGGTAGAAGCAGAATCATTTATGGTGGTAGATAAGTTCGACGAATCTTTGATTCCCAGACTTGATCCAGCCCGAAGCCCAGTTCGATGCTGCTTGTACACCTTGACTTCACTTTTGAGCTATCGTGAAATGCAGAGGAATTAGGCTGGTAGTGAGAATAGCTTGGGTTGGTGGTGGATTATCTGGTGGCTCGCCCGGAGAAGCTATTGAGACTTTGTGACGTACCCTCCACAACATCACTGAATTGGCGACGAACATACAGTCTTTGGAGTATAAGATGTCTATTAGACTTGTGGTTCTGACCCAGTAGCCTTGATGGTAGTTTCGATACCGCGTCAAGTAAATCATTCACACAGAGATAAAACCTGTGTCAAGCACTGTACGACCTCCCCGTGTTCAAAAGGTATGTAACTTGCATCAGACTCCGAACCACAACATAAGAGTAAGCCACACGCTAAGAAAAGGCACAGTCTCATTCGGAAACAAATGCTATCCATAGAGAGTCCATGTTTTGTCGCTTTCTCAGTGGGAACTGTCCAGTTTGCTGGTAGTATCATGCATTTCTACAGCTCATACGCGTTATATACTTTTGAACACGGGGAAGGGAGCAAGGAACTTGTCATGAACAGATCGCATTTCGTATCTTCGATAATCAGTTCGTTCGATATCATGCCTCCCTCTGTATTATCCGCCATTCTCCGGAGACCGTTGGTCTTGATCTTTATGATCTCAACCTAGTCCCATACTAACATCATCACCTAATCCCCAATCCGCCTCATCGTTCTTTAGCCTTGTGACTGGAGGCACTACATCGTCATTCTCCATGGCTGCTCTACTCTTTCTTCCTTCTGTACTTCCAGACGCACTACTAGTGGCTCTGGGTCTACTTCCCGCAGAACCAGGCAACCAGGATTTGCGCTTGTAGCTACTGGACGGGCTAGCGATATCGCTACTCGTAGTGATTGTGGAGGAGGTAGTCATAGATGGCGTGTGGGCGTGTTGTGGTGTATTCTTGAGTGCTTGTGTAAGATTGCTGCTCTGATTGCGAGAGGGGGTTGGACGCGGAGGTGTAGGTGGCGGTTTCGGCTTCTCGGTCGTTTGAGGAGCTGGTGTGGGTGTGGGTTTCTCTTCTTCTGGGACCACATCGATGAGTTCGGCATCGCGCAGCCATTTTCTGCGGCGGGTATAGCGGCCCCAACCGTCTTGTCCTCTTCTTCCATCCCGCCATTTGTTGTCGTAGTATATCCATGCGTCGTCATCATCAACGGCGGCATCCTTGCTCTTACTCTTCTTGGATGAAGGCAATTCGACATGCCATTCACTGTCTTCAACCCATCGCCATCTTGCCATACCACCTTCCACCTCAGGCAGTTCGAAGTGCGTGGGATCAGATGTCGGATTAAGGTGCTCATCAGTCCATGAATTGCGTTCATAGGCGAGCATGCTTGCTGTCCAGCCTATACCCAGCCATCTTCGTTGGTTCTCGTACAATGTAAATGTGAAGCGAATACCTTCGCCAGACTCGGTATTCGGTTTCGCGTTCACATTGACGACACCTTTTGTTCCTGGTCGTGGGGGTAGTGGTGGTCCTGATGCAGATGGATCACCAAGATCGAGGCCGGTGATTATGGTGCAGATTTCGCGTACGGTCTTCGAGCGCCAGAGGATGGTTCGACTGATACGTGCAGGACGCGAATGCCAGGATAAGAAGATTGTGCCGGCGACAAGGACGATTCGTTTTGTGGTAATGATGCGAAGGGGAGGAAGGGTCAGAGCCCACCACAGAGGCGAGGTGAGCATGATTCGGATGAATAGAGTGGTAAGGGCGGGTTGCGTCGTGGCTGAAGTTGCTGTCTGTTGTGTGGACAGGAAGTCTGTCAAGCGAAGCAGTGGATCGAGCAGGATATTGCATCTTGTCGTGAAGGTTTGTAGTGTTGATAGAATCTCGTCTAGAGACTTGCGATGCTTTATGCCGTCCGAGTTGTCCCTCCTGTGTCCCTTCTTTTTTTCACCAGTCCAACCTGTTGACGATAGTGGAGAGTACCTTCGTAGGTACATACCCACTATGAGGAACGTGACCAGGATCAGAGGACCCATGTATCGTAGCACGTAACCGCCATACAGGACGGTGAACCAGAAGGCAGCCACAAACAGGAAGCTCTCCCAGGGATCGCCAGTCGTCCATGATAAAAGCCCAACAAGCTTGTTCAAGGGAACGATGAATGAATGTGAATATGCCAAAGCTCTTGTCACTTGCGGCGGGGTTGCCAGCAAGAGTGGTGACTTTTGGTGTACGAGAATAGTCGAGCGTTGTCGAGCCGAAGAGAACGAGTGCGAGGTGGGAGAGAAGGCGGCTACCGTCGGAGGTTTTGTTGTGGTTGTGTTGGACTCTCTCCTCTCAGACGCCGAGTGTCCAGCATTCGCGGACGTGGACGAAGTATCCGACATGGAGGTCATCCAAGGTGTGTCTGTTGTTTCTCGAGCCGTGTCAGAGCATGTTTCTGCTTGTTTGTTCGGTTGCTGCCCAGAACGCATGTGCCATGCTGAAGATGTCATCTCTGCACCTCTGCGGGGAAGCCAAAACACAAAAATCAAAGGAACTTGCTCCGGGAATTGCACGCACCAAGGGCTGCCATAGAATGGCTCTATTCATTGGTCTACTGCCACCAGATGAGGGCATACCGCCTCAGAGTCTTGTAAGTTGCAAAAGGAGAATTCGTTTCGCTCAACTCCAACATGCCGCACGAGACCCGAACCATGGCTGACCCTTGCCGTCATTGCATGTGAACGCCAAGCAAACTGTGACCATTGTCCGAGGCACATGCATGCAACGTGTTGGCTGCAAAGCTGTCTTGTTCCCGAAGTCTGCAAAACACATCACATCACGGTTCGTTAGATAAACAAACAAAAAAAAAAGTTTGATTCGAAACCGAAATGCGGCGCCGATTGAGGAGATCGCAAAGCAAAAATATGTTCACACTGGGGATCGAACCCAGGATCTTCTCTGCGCAGCGTTGTGAGAGAGATGTCATACCACTAGACCATACGAACTTTTTCTGATGAGTGGCAAATGATTCTACTAAATATTGTTTTGTGTGTTGCAAACAATCTTTTGGATGCGAACAAAGTGAACGATAGCACCCTTTTCCTCTCATGTGGAGCTTCTGCAGTTAGACAGCCTGAGCTCAGCATATAAAACCTCAACAAGAAGTTGCCTTCCACACATACAACGATAAGGTGGACTCATGATTCTCTGTCATGCAAGTGTGCATTCATATTGATCAAGAGATTCAAACGTTGCATTCCAATGGTAGTGAAAGAGACATGCGCCAATAACCTCGATTTGATTATGTATTTTCTCCAAATGATTTGCGCTCCCTTGTAAGGTCACATTGTGCTATCTCTTGTTTTCATCCAAAAATGTGCCTCAAGCCTGCTGAGCTTCGACCAAATACGTCCAATAGTTTTCTGTTGTTTTTCTTTCGAGGGTGTTTCGATTGGCTTCAACCATGGTGTCGAGTTCATGATGATAGTCGAGTTGGCAGGCTCATACAGACTAGCGAGGTCCTGTAGTGATGAGAGGATGATCCATCATGCCGAAATTTTGGTGTTCCAAGTCGAGTAGCTTATTTCTGCAATGATGATTAGCTCTGTTGTGAACCAAGAGAATGGCCAAACATGTATTCCAAAAGGGAGTACTTACGTTGCAAGTGCAGCTTCCGGGGGCACAGCCGCAGCTGGCGCAAGAGCAAGAGGAGTTACCGCAGCCACCCATTTTTGTTGATGTTGAGATGTTGAGTTGGTGTTGGAAGAAAGTGTTGGTGGATGGATGAGAAGTTCGTATAGTGTTATGATTGTTGGAGACGAAGAGAAGCAGAGGTGGTAGACGAAGTGATATATATACCAATGAGAGACTTGTGCGTGGGTGGGGCAGCCTTCTGGCTTGTGACAGAGAGCCAGTAAAGCTTGGGAGGAAGGACCCTGCGTCAATTGTGCTGAAGCTGACAGGAGCCAGCGAGACCTAGCGAATGACACTCTTCCTGAGGTCCAGAGCTTGAGTCTGTTGTGTTGTCCTGACCGACACCATATACTCTGACCTATAGGCTCACGAGAAACTACAACAGTCTCGCCAGCACAAGTCTCGCGGAAAGCCTATCTCTTCACAGGCACAAATCTCTCGGAACCCTACGGAGTGGACACGAATCGCACAAATCTCGCGAGTCCGCACAGAAAACCCGAGGAGATCACATCCTCAGTACGATATCTCAGGTATCCTCGGCGGCGATCATTTCGCATCGCTTATAGACTCTAGAACGCGAAACTTGCTCAAGTATATTGATGTATTGCTGCAAGGACGGGCTTGCCGTCTTGGAAATGTACGCCGGGTAAATTCGGCCGACTTGGCTGTTACTCGCGTCGGGTTGTTGTCTGGAAAGCCACCGTTGCAGGAGCTCCGTGTCACAAATCGTTGCAATCTCCTCAACACAACGAGAATAGTCTTGCAAGCCTCTAAAGAAGCGTAGAACGCGTGGCCGCTCAACACATCCAGCTTCAAACGCGATCTGATGATTGCCAGACTGTTGCGGCTCGATACTGTATACAGTGTGTGAGATGACTCGAACGTCGTTGGGCTGTCGCGCAGGATCACAAAAGTCTCAATGTCCTCGAAGCGAAAAGACAGTGTCACTCTACAAGAGATCTGAGCTCGCGATACGTATGAATTGCAGCACGAGGTAGGGCCGTAAGTCTAAGGACTGGTCGGAAGTCGTGTCTTTTATGTGGTTGCAAAGCCTGCGATCTCCTACCTAAAACGGTTCCTTGTTCCCTTCTTCGAGTTTACTGCAAAAGGGCATCTCCTCAGATATGTCAAGCTCCGTCATTGGACTGCGGAGGCTGAGTTGTTTACCTCGAACTTCAAGCCCGCCACACGTCGTGTTTCCATATCCTTACGCTGTTTCGAAAGGCTCGTTTTCGCAAAGGCCCTGCGACAATGTTAGCTGGTTATGAGACGAGCGCTCGCGAGTATGTATTCAGAAGCTTGTTCAAGAGGGCTAGTGACAGCTTTGATACGGAAGACTACGAAGAAAGCGAGCGTCTATGTCGTTTGCTTCTGACCTATACTGACCTCAGCACATTCCACAAGGCAGGATGTCATCGTATGCTCTCACTCGGCGACAAAGACTTCCTGTACGTCAGTCCCAGATCTAGACCGCGTCCGGACTAACGAGCGAAACAGCTGGCATGCCGAACAGGCCCTCAACTTATACCAGCAACTCTTCTATCCGGACGGTGAATCCACGGGAGACCATCTTCTCAGCGACTCCCAACTAGAGGCGCGTAACAACATTCTCGAGGATGCTCGTCGAAACCTTTCCCAGGCTGAACAGGATCACGTCGAAATAGAATGCGACTACGCGGAACGGATTGAGCGATTCAGAGCCATATATGGATGCAAACCCACTGCGAAGGATGTCAGCAAGACTTGTTTGTATCGACATAGCAAGAAGTATCTGCTGGCTGTCGATGGCCCTGCCCAGAGTTACGAGTCTTTCATCGAGCAGGCCTTTGGAATCACGCAAGAGGGTGGGAACAGCAAAGATGATCACGCAGAGAATGCAAGCAAAACATGACACTCAACCAGGATGCAAGCATTTTCTCTTCCAAGGCCAACGCTCGACTCGGAAAGGTTACTATTTTGCTGAGCGCGAAGCTTGTCATGGTTCTCTCGAGTGTCTGACGCTAAGCAGTGTGATCATCTCTGCTGTTTCCTCGGAGTTCTCGGGACCAGGAGTGTCCGTAGATGCTAGGCCTCGATATGTTGATGGGTGTTTCAGAGCTTCATCGATTTATGCTCAAAGATTCGACGACTGCCAGATTCACACACAGTGGCAGAGGGCCAGTGAAGATGCGCGACCACTTTCTAGCGAAGGATATATGCCCACAGAAGTGGGCAAACTACAGCTCTCAGTGGACGTCTTGTTGTTCTCGAAGAAGATACACGCTTCACAAGTTCGCGCGCTATCACACCAAAACCACAGGGTCGACGCTCCTAAGGCTGTCAGAAAGGAATCACTTACCACGAGACCCCTCATCTTTCTCAATCGATAGTCAACCTCTTCTGCCGTGGTATCCGAGACTAGTCTGTTTGCCGGCCTTGCGACAAGACGTCCAATGGCGTGCGAAACTCGGCCAAGACGTCCGGATTGTAGCGCTCGAGGTTTGCTGCAGCCATATTTTCCTGTCCTATTACAGTAGCATCAATACACAACTATTTCCCCCCACTCTGCATATTGAAACCTGTTTGGGTTTCTGCTCTTCGAGCTGATGATTTGTTGATATATCAATATTGCGGCGTTGGTTTATATGAACCTGTAACACAAGCGCATATCACTGCGGCATGCTGCATATGCTGAGCTTATCATATTCAAACTCCCATCCTCTACCTCTCATAGACCTGCCGAAATGCTAATTCGGAAAAGAAACAGAAGGTCCATTCTGCCCAGCTGATTTCAGCTCTGCATGACGGTATGGCGAGATACTGACATTGGACTCCGAACAATTCTCATAGATTGGCTACATGCATGCTTGAAGCTCAGCTGCAAGCATGCCTGAGCAATCGCCGACGCATATATCGTCATCATTCTCTAGGCAGCAGAGCGGATAGATGCAGAAACAAGACGTGTTTCTGCGTGATGGCTGAACGAATTGCAGCAACACACCGCTTCTCAGCCAATTCGAAATAGATTATGAGGTTACCCACGTATTTCAGGCTCTTCTGCCTCAAAATTCTCTCGGAAGCTTTTCAATCCTCAGCAATACCTCAATCAACTTGAATAGCTCACTATGTCTTCCACAAACAACACCAACGCAGCCGCAAGTCATTTTCTGGTCGTCTAAGCTTTTCCGTCAAGTTACTTACCTTGTCCAGACTACCGACACTCCACCTGTCATCCCCGAGTACCGCAAGGAGGTTGTCAAGACCATGAACACTCAAGAAGCCAAGAAGAAGGAGGGTCTTACACTCCTCATCCCACTGCCCGACCCTTACGGCCATGCTCGCATGTATCAAGACTTCCGCTGGTCGAACGCTCAACGCGATCGCTTCCTCGCCGACGACACTCTCCCCTTCGATGCCAACAACATACCCGCCAACCTCACACCTTCTCCCATCGGCATGTGGATCTTCGACGGTAGAGGCAGCACCCAACACTCCATGCCTGAGATCGAGCTCAACCCTCTTCCTGATCTTGAACGCAACAAGGCCATTGTGGTCATCGACTTTGGCATTCCGGATTATCTGTGCATGATCCCGCCTGGACTTTGTCGTCTGGTGCCTACTGGTCCTCACAAGGGTCGTCTGGAGCCCGCTTTCGGCAATTAATCTTGATGACCCTGATCAGTACTTATATATTGTTTTTTCGCTCCTGCAGGCTGTGTATTCGAGGGCGCAGCTAAGACGGCAGCGACGAAGAGATCGGGTTTGGGCTCAGAACGGTCACATAGCAAGAAGTGGATTGCAAAGTCGTGTGGTTACATTCGCTCAAGAAGGAGGTTCAAGGATGAATCTGTGAGAAAGAAAGATCAGGGTTGGAAGTCGCGTAGATTCGAGGTCCTTGATACCAGAAAACGCTCATTAGTCAAATCCTATCATGTATTGCTTGAGTCATCAAACGCCAGCTTGTGTCAAATGACCTTTCATCTTCTTGCACAGTGTTGACTGTACGACAATTGCAATACTGATACTTTTGCATGACAGCAACCGGCACAGGGCGAAGGTCTCAAAGTGTGTTATGTGTTGATTGAAGTCATAGCAACGTGAACTGCGCCACGCTGTAATGAAATGATATAAGAAGGATCTTGCTTTTCTTTTTGCGTTCAATGACTGTTCTCTTTGTTATGTTCCGAGCATTGCAACTTTGACATTGCTAAGATTAAGGGCCGGGTGAACATCTGAGCCTGTCCATCACAGTTTCCTTGTCTGTTCTATGAAGGTCTTTCTGCTCCGTGAAGATAGATCGAGAAGTAGATGACACACAACTTGTGTTCTCCTCTTCGTGGCTTCATCTAGCCGAAGTCATTGAAGAAGCATCCGAGATGCTAGTGCAGATCTGCTGGAGTGAGCTTTGGAATTCTTTCTGTTATATACTGGACTAGCTCGGATCTTTTGTCTAGCTTGGACATCTTGCTGGGGGAAGGAGCGCCTCGTTATGGAATCTGGGCCTTCAACTCAGTATGTCCATTTGTGGATATCCTTCACACCTCCACATTGCCTTTGCTGAATTCACATAGTGCGAATATCGAGGTGTTGAACATCGTTTGGATTCTGTGCGTGGCAAGGTCTTTCGTTGTGGAACTGGAGTATGAGACGACTTTGTGCAAAAAGAAAAAAGGTGTGGCTCAGCGTTGGAATCGAACCAATGACCTGTGGGTGCAGTTGGTAGCAGTAACCGATTCGAGGAACACTGAAACTACTACCAACTACACCACCTAACCGCTGGTCAATATTTGCACCATCTTTTGAGCATTATATGTCTTCGCGTGAAAGATGGCGTAGATGTGTTGGTGGAGTTGGTGTCCTTCTTTCAGGGGCTCCAATCACGTAGCTTGTGACTCGCTCCCGCCCATGGACGCGACTGGATTCACACTCCACGTGTCTTTCACAACAAGAGGTCTGTCTGCAGCACTCAATCCAAAAACCACTTCTCCCTGGTCTAAGTCCACCTGGGCAATGATGCTCTTCCGCGCTTGTTGCGTGTTGATCAAAATCATGGCAGCTACCACTTTTCCATCATCGTCTACGACTCTGACTCCGACTTCGACTGGTCGCACGCGCACGTCGAACACTGTTCCTCGCGGTAGGCGCAGGCCTGAAAACGAATTCTTCCATCTCGGGGTCCATTTCCAGCAACTCCCGCTCCAACGGCAACAGTGGTGCTTCCGGTATCATTCGAGTAGTAACGTTCCGCTCAGCTGTACGCAATCTCCAGAAGACATCCGGTCGACCACCTCGGCCTTTTTCTCCATCATAGTCTACGAACAACTTCCAATCATGCAAAGCTTTAGGGTCGTAGGACCCTTCGTCATCTACACCGGGTCCTTTGAGTCGGAAGCGGGTTCGCACTGATGGATGCATGTATTCATGTGTTGCCTGTAGAGGGACATCGGTCTTGCGGCCATCGGTGGGGTCAACGACATAGTATCGCCCTGGTGTTCGCGTTGTTGCGCCACCTAGAGCATATATGCCAGTCATTGAGTTAACGATCTTCCCGAACGACCAGGGACGTGGCTTTTGCTTCGTCTCTTTGTAATACAGCTCGGTGTCATCTTGCTGGTCCAACGCATAGTCCAGATCCATATCAAGAATGGCGTAACCTGCGACATCATCCAGGCCAAGGTGATGTTGGCTAATTCCTGATCAGGCAGTCCTCCACCAATGTTTGAGTGAACTCCTGGGAACCATACCTGCCGAAGTACAGTCGTGTTCCCGGGTCGCTTCTCCCACAGAGCTGGTGCAAAGGCAGATCTGCGCTCATCTAAAGCTAGAGCTTGGAATGCGTATTCGACACAATCAGGCAACCTTGTATCGTAGAAGGACATGCGTTTACTGGCTGAGCTCTGAACACCTATCTTCTCCAGCCAGCCGATTCTTGGTGTGCCCAACGAACCTGTAGAGAGTCATAAGATAAGGTCTACGTCTTAAGGTCTCTTACTTACCGACAGTGTCCCAAACGCCAATAACCTTTATAGGAACACGAAGTCTCGTCATACCTCTTCTCTCGAGCTCTAGGCGATATCTTGGATCCATGACACTGGGCTTGTTCTTGAATGGCTTGTTGGGGTTTTTCGGCTTGTAATCCGGATCATGTCGATGTTGCACGTCTCGGAATATCTCTGCTAGATATGGCAGACCGTCCTTGGTCAGCATGCCGATATTATCGATGAGGCCACCAATAGCGCGTGCAGTAAAGCTGCTCAAAGTCAACGCAGAGCCCTTTTTAAGGACTACAAGGTCATTTCTCTTACGCTCCACGACTGAATCCAAACAAGAAGATCTCGTCGCCAACCTCCCAATTTGTCGCAAGGTAGCTGTATCCTTCGCGTACTGCTTCGGACAAGCCTTTTTAGAGATATCAGTATTGCTGCAATGAGGGCTGTGAAGCTGAAGTTCTTCGACATGATAGGAGACGTACCTTGACCTGTAGCCCCTCCGTAGACTCTATCAACGATACCACCTTGACTTCCTAGTCTGTGTAAGAATGTCTCTGCAGAATCGGCATAGCTGGGTCATACCAACGCCATAGTGGTAGTACACAATTTGTGGAATCGAGTCTGAGCTGGCTGGTTTGATCGCTCGGGATATCCTGGTAACGTTACTCGCAAGATCGTCGCCACCTTTCAGACTGCCACTGTCGGAATTGAGCCATGTGCCTATCATTACTCCATTAGCATCGCGCTTTTTGCGCTTCTCATTTCCGAATGTTTCTGTGCGATGGTATTTGGCTTGAGATGTTCTTACCGTCGGAGCATATTATGAGTCGTTTAATAGATGCATATCCCGGTCGTCGGATCAGCCGAGTTTCTCTGGCTCTGGATCCATCGACACGTTCATGGTCTTGCATCTACACGACAGAAGATATCAAAAGTCGCGTCAATTCAGAGACTACATTCGCTGGTTTGATAATTCGCGATGCAATCGACGATTGGTGAGAGAAGCCTGATCGCAAGTCGCGTGTCGCTTTGGGGGAGATTTGCCCACCCCGCACTTGCGCTCGCTTGACCACATGGAAAGCACTTGACATGGAAGGTACTCTACGAAGAGAATTTATCAATGAAGTAGAGAGGCTTCATAAGTTTATACAGACGGCATGTTGATGGAAAGAAGAAGATATAATATAAGTGTGCAAGAAGTAAAATCTAACCACCACGACCAGAAGAAATGATCATGGTTTCTCTCTCTCAACCAATTCAAAGCCGCAAACAAACGCTAAAGTACAACCGACACGCAAAACCATGCTCGTCCCTTATTGTTTACCAGCGTTGCTGACAATGTAGTCGATCCAGTCCAGGCAATCCTCAAGAGTGAAGCCCTCAGGGATAGGCTTGGCAGTACCGCTAGGGGCAGCTCCAGTTGCGGTAGCAGTCAGAACTGATGTGGGAACGGCGGTGCTGAGAGCTTTGACGGCGCTGGTCAGGTCTAGGCCTGTCGGAGCATTGTCAGCGCTTGTGCTTGTAGCGATGGTAGAGCTCACCATTGTGTTCGCAGCGGCGGAAGAGCTCTTGGTGAGAGTGATGGTGGTTGTGCAGGACGAACTGGAAGCAGCAGGGGACGAAGCATCAGTTACCTTGTTCTCGCCAGGAACGCACTGCGAGTAGTAGTCGTTCTGAACCTTGCAGGTGTGACCCGAAACACAGGCAGTAGCACCAGTGAAGCCCTTTCCACCACACTGACCCCAGGCAGCGACAGAACCACTAGCTGAGCTGGAGGAAACGGAAGCAGCGCTGGACTTGACACTAGTGGCCATGGTGGTAGGCTGAGCAGCAGATGAGGCGGCTTGGGTAGAGGTGATAGGAGCCTTAGCAGGAGCACTCGAAGAGGAAGCAGAAACCTGGGAAGAGACGGGAGCGGCGCTGGATGAGGCAGCCTTGGAGCTAGCAGGTGCGGCACCGGAGCCTGACCCACTGACGGTGAAGTCAATGCAGGATTCGTAGGTCTGATCAACCGATCTGGCATCCCAGAAGTGTTGGAGCACACAAGCACCGGGGGTAGAGCACTTGCTGCCAAGATCCTCAGGGATGGTGACTGTGAAAGAGGTCTGGTCGGCAGGGATAGCCGAAGCGCTGGAGGCGTAGACGTCCCATGAGATCAGAGGGGTGCCAATGACAGTGTTGGTGGCGGTGTCAACAACAGAGACGTTGGCAGTACCATCGTGGGGGGCGCGAACATCGAACTTGATAGGAACCTTCTGTCCGGGGGTGTAAGTCTCGACAAGATCCTTGTTATCTTCGTACTTGTAACCCTTGCAGAGCCAGATTTGACACTTATCAGCGTTGTAGTCGGTCTGAGTCTTGGCAACCTGGAGTTCGCCCTGGATGTTGCCGTAGTTGTCACCAGCCTGGTTGTAGTAGACTTGCTGACCACAGGCAGCCTCGAAGGCATCACCAGGCATACGAGCCTTGGGAGAAGTGATGAAACCGTGACCGCGGACGGTGGTGGCCATACCGGCGAGAGCAAGAGCAGCGGTAGAGTACTTCATTTTGAGTGCTCGAAAAGTCGAAAGTCGAGGAACTTGTGGTTAGAGAATGGATCGGCTGAAAGCAAAGCACCCAGTGCTAAATGTCGAAAGAACGAATGAGTGTCGGTGGTCACAGACCGTGAGCAAAAGAATGGACAGGTGCGAAAGTTGCGATTGATTCTGAGCAAAGAAGCACAGAGAGCAAGCAGAAACCTACATATACTCGAGGCGCTCTCACCAGGCAGTGCCAGGAGGTCAGGTTTAGGGTAAGTTTATTGTGGTATCCACTGTTTCATGCAACAACGAGAGCCATACGCGATGCTATCAACCCGGACCGATCGTGCAGACAGCAAGCATCGATGCTGGTAGAGTCCAGCTCGCTTCTGTAGGATTGTTGTAGATAGATGACAAGATGCGGCTCTTGCACATGCGCCGCAACTCCTGGCTCATCTCGCGTGTTCGACATCAGCGCCAACAAGCGTTCCCGACGCTTGCCAGCGATTTAACCGAGCAGCGTTCACATAACGCCATATTTTCGAAACGTAGTTGTAAGAAGAGGACGTTCTGGGGCAGGTTCGTGCGGTAAGGAGGCATTCCACTTGTTCCACCTTAAAATCTGGTGGAGTCGATGCCAAGCAAACACAAGGCGGATTCTGCACCATCATCGGAAGATCCACTTCGCGCTCCAACTTCATCTCGTCAACCAAGTTCAGCGCGTCGCTAGAATACGATTGTGACTGCCTCCAACGACTGTGCATTCACGGATTTCTAGTATACCGAGATTGCTTCTCCTGTTTTTGACACGCATCGTTCTCGTGCCGAAATCCACACCTCAGGAAATCTCGACGTCAACAACAGGTGACTCGCTACACCATGGCTCCAGTGATCGGATTATCACACATCACGAATCCGCTTGCAACACCAGATCAACTACAGACAACAGCCTCTCAGCTCGACAGAATTCCCGCTGATTTGGAACTCTCGATAAAATTCGAAGGTTCAAGGCTGATCCAAGCCGCTGGCATTCTGTTCTATCTTCCTCAAGAACTTATTGCAGAAGCCATCATCGTCTTTTCCAGATTCTGGCTAGGCCCTGAAGGTGGAAGCTTAGCTGAATACGCTGCCAAGGTATGCAAGTTGTAGGATGGCGGTCCGGACGTGGCTCAGATTTGCCGGCAGCAATGACATAGCTTTGAACCAGCAGTCCAACTTGAGTCCGTGTCCTTCTGGCTGAAGGCTTTGACCTGGAAAATGTCGCTTCGCGCTTCTATGGGACAATCGAAATGTGATGACTGACCTTCCCTTATGCCATCGAACAAAGAGCCTGTGGATTAAAGCTTGGGTCACGTCTTGGACGCCTTCTGGAGCTTCATTAACTTGCCGTTTGCTGACTCTATTACTCAGGATGTCATTGCCGCCTCGCTATATTTGGTCACTAAGCCTTCCGCGCACCCAGTAAGCCCTAGACGACTATTGAGCGTTCTGGCATATCTGAACAAAGTTCGGCCGTCACTCGATCTCGAGTCAGCCAGTCAAATTACTCCTGAGGATTGCTACCTATCAGAAGGCACCTATCAAGATGGGCGACTAGCACTTATCCACACGGAAGCGCAAATGCTTCGGATTCTAGGCTATCAAACCCATGTATCCCTCCCGTACGCGATCTGCATCAACTACTTGCAAGCGCTGGATGTGTTTACGACATCCGAGAATGGACAAGCTTTAGCGAAGAGAGCATTTGCACATCTCAACTCGGCTCTGTTCAGTCCACAACTACTCTACCTGACACATCAGCCTCCATCCCTCGCTACGGCAGCTATTTACCTTGCCGCCAAGGAAACAGGAGTCAAGCTTCCTGGTGAGGAGTGGTGGGAGGTCTTTGATGTCGACAGGGAGGAGCTTGGCTTTTTGGTTGTAGCATTGATCTCTATGGAAGGTTTTATCGCAGAAGAGGTACAGAAATGGGACAAGAGCAAGGTCCCGCTGACTCTTGAAGACACCCAAGCTTGGATCGACAAAGAGGCACGGATCTGAAGTCTTTGCAAAAGTTCAGCCTCTGAATTTGCATCGCTTTTCACCATATGACAATCAACTCATCCATCAGTCGAAATGCCATTACAACAAGACCATGTTTTGCAAAACCTCCTTTGCATCTTGTCTTAGACATTCCAAGACTGTCAAGGAGTTGATGCGAACAACAATGGAAACTTCATTCAAATCAAATCAAAAATAACTCCTTGTCCGAGACACGAATCTCATTGTTCGCTGTCAATATCATGCAAAATTGTCCGGCTTTTTCTTTCTCTCTTTTTCGACACTCTCTGCTCCTGCTGGCTGCAACACGAAACGACGAAACAATGTACCATCACGCAAACACCAACATAAACCCATCGCAATCAACCGATCATGATTCCAAGTCCACCAAATCGTCCGAACTCCGACGAAGAGAGATCCCTCTGGCCTTCACGAATACACATTGGGGCAAAGAGTATGCCGCAAATCCAAATTGGGAGCTTGAAAACTCGGAAAGGTTCGATCCAACAATCCGTCGAGGGTCACGCTTTCGAAACGAACCAGATCCCAAGGTCAACAGAGTGGCGTCGGTGTCAATGCCTTCACGTAAAACCTCAGAGATGGAGTCCGCAAAACAGTCAACAGATTCCTCTTCAACGAATACTGTACCTTTTGCAGCATCAACGCCCGCAGCATCTTCTCAGGAATACTCGGTCATGGCGGCTTGGAACTTCTTCCGTCGCACTTTTCCACAAACTACCAGTCCTACATCCCCCACCACTTCAGCTACTGAGCAGAGGTTGTCTATTTGTCCCCAACATGAAGAGACTATTGGTATGGGTCCATGGCTGGAGATGTTGATGAGATGGGATGACTTTGAGCAATGGCGGTTGAAGATGTTGGAGCGACCTTGGTGTTGGGCTGCCACGCCTTGACTTCTTCGACCAAAGGAGTGTTTTATGTATGGACAGCTCACCACAACAACTCATGGTGGAATTCATGATGAGCAGTGACGCAGAAGAGGCAGGAGCATGACGTACAGATCGAAACGATAAGTCAGATGCTCTTTCAAAATACATATAATAAAAACTCAGCCGCGTAATCTTGAGACGAAATGAAAACAAGTGCGAGATGTGCGGCTCTTTTGACGAGTCAACCGAGACAGCTTGCCTCAGTTTATGTTTATTGCATCAGTCGTCGATCTAGGTGGATTTCAGGATGGTGCCCCTGCCTGGCTGTCCATGTCATGGCCACCAGGTTCAGCTCGATTTATATTCACCTCGTATAAACAGAACACTCACTCTATCAATACCCATAACCAAGTACTGTTGCATGTTGTCACTTGCCTCGATGAAATAAAATACGACTATAAGTTATGGGAGAGGTATCAGACTAGCAGTAGATGCATGCTTCGCGCTACAGCTCTGTTTAGCCGGAAGATTAGACCACAATCTTGCACACATCTCCTCTCTCTCCACCAAAAACCAACCTCAAGACATCTACAGTCTCATGTTACCAAATTGCCTCTCAATGTCGCCAGCATGGGTGACTCCTTCAGCAGCGCGATGACTCTGTCCTCCAACAACTTCACCGCATTGAGGGCACCTAGCAGTCTGCATCGGCATGCCACATTCGCCAACAGTAAAAGGGTGGCCGTTGCGACAACGGTACCAGTGTCCTGTTCCTCTGAACTCACGCGTCATGGCAGCCACCACCTTTTGCATTTCATCAGTGGTTACGAGCTGGTAGAAAGTGCTTTCGCGCAACATCTTCTCGATCTCTTCGATTTCTGAGGCCACGGTGCGGGATTGAGTGCTCTGCGCAGAAGCCGCGAGCCTGCTCAAGGCGCTGTCTTGCTTGGGTGCGGAGCGTGGTGATTACGTTGTTTTCATCACTGTGGTTGTCAGTATTTTCTACCATGGCTGGGCTAAATCTCTTGACATACCTTTTCTCCTCGTGTGACGAGCGCCAGGAGACTTCCAGAGCAGCAAAATGTGCCCAGAAGATGAGAGCCTCAGCTTGTTGGAGGTAGTGCTTTCCCTCATCGGCAAGCTGGAACAGAGTCTCACAGTCTTTGCGATTCTTGTTGAGGTCCAGCGTCGTGGCCACATTGACGGGAAGAGCGACAGACGATCGTACAGCAAGCACGTCCGACAAGATGACCAGATCGCAACGGAGCAGCAAAGATGTTGCAAGAGAATACGATCGAGTCTGTAAGATCACGCTCTCGTCGAAAGTGAAGTCTTCTTCAGTACGCTTGTTTAGACGGGCGTGGCGGACCAGTGCTTGAACACGCTTGAACGGCTGTTCGTTCTTGTTAACAAGGCCTCTAAACTCGTAGATCTTCCATCTCAGCTCGACAATCTCTTTATATCTAGATCGAGACATAGTAGTCCTGATGGTATGAATCTGCTGGTCTCGAGATCCATACAAGTGGAGGCTCGTTTGTGCGGGTCTTGCATCCTCAAGGCTCTTCTGCAAGTCCTTCTGTGCCTTGGAGAAAGATCCGTAGTACTCGATGTAGTAGTTGTTAGACCAAGTGATGAACTTCAGCGTGCTCTGAATAAGGAGGGCGCGTCGAACGACTCTACCATATCTAGGGACGCCACGCAGGGAACGACGGCAATCCGGACAGACGATGCGAGTCTTGTCAACATCGAGCCCGTCGTCAGGGGCCTTCAAGGCAGCCGGTAGTCCATTTGCATCTAGAAGGTAATGCTCGCCAAGACTGAGATGACCATCCATGGTCGCGATAGTGTAGAAATGCCCACAAGCCGGGAAGACGCAGGGATCCTCATCCAGATCAATCTCACCGTACGAGCTCATCATTATCAGATCCACTACACGAGACTTGATGTCCTCATTGGCACATTCTTGGCAGAAACGAGCACCAGGACAAGGGGCACCGCAAATACTCGGACACTGGTGGCCGCAGTTGAGTGTGCTCGTACAGCGCTGGGAGCAAGGGATCCAATCACAAGGGGCTCCACAAGGCATGCTGCACTCACTGTGAGGGCAACAAGAGGAGCACTTCTCGACTGCACACGGAGCGCATGGCTCAGAGCACAACCGGCCGCAGTGAGAGTGCTCACACTTGACTTCACACGGCTGGTCACAAAGACCACAGTCGGTACCATCGTGGCAAGACTTTTTGCAACTGTGAGAGCAGTTGAGGAAGTCACGGCCACAAGGTTGGCGGCAGGGGCCATGATCGGCCTTCTCGATATGACAATCGATCCGCTTCTTGCAGTTGTGGCATGGCTTCTTGCAAACATGACCACACGTCAATGGATCGCTGCATTCTTCTCGGCACAAGTACTTGTCGCTGTTCACGTCCGTACAACACTTGACTTGGACTTCATGTCCACATCCAGGAACCGTGCGCGTAACCACTTCGTGGCAAACGATCTTGTCTTGCTCGTGGTACAGCCAGCATGGGAGCGAAGTCTTGATATGGCCACAAGGAAGCTCAATAATGATGTCTTCGACGATTGCCATACACTTCGACGGGCATATCTCGCCGCACTTTAGGGGACATGCATGCGAGCAAGAGTTGTTACCTGGCTGTCTGGGACATGGAGCGAGACATTTGACAGCATCATGAAGGACTTGAGAGTGACAAGAGCTGTCGCAAGCATGGCCACATAGTAGACGTTGGCTACATGGAAGGTTGCAGCCGCCATCAGGTGCCAGTCGAACAAAGTCATCGGGCATGCTAACTTCCATGATGTCGTCTGGATGTCTTGCACACGACAGCTCAAGGACTTCGCCGATGTTGCCGTTCATCTGAAGAAGTTGGAGAATTTCTGTCCACATGGGGATATGCTGCGTGGTATTTGAGTTGCCAATGATGTACATGCCATTTTTGGCACGTGAAAGGAGAACATTGATTCGGTTGGAAGTACGCAAGAACCCACACTTCTGCTGGTCATTGCTTCTCACAAGTGAGATCACAACGACATCAGCTTCCTCGCCCTGGAAGTTGTCGACTGTGGCGATACGAACAGCTGAAGCCATTGAGCCTTTCTGGACACCAGGTGCGGGTGGAGCTCGTGACTGTGCAGCATCGTCCAGACCTGAATCTTCCAGGCCTGCATCTTCCAAGACCTTGATGTCGCGATCGTCGAGCACAACCTCGAAAGCGCTCTGCATACGAAGCTGCAGCTTCTTGAGCTGCCCAACATACGGTGTGAGGACAGCGATTGCCCCAGGTTTGTGTACTCCTTGCTTGATCAAGTGGGATACCAAGGCAGTTGTCATCTCGACTTCATAGTCATTTGTATGTGACGTGGACTGCAGATCACTGTGTGTTTCGGGTTGCTGATGGTCGAGCCAGAACAGTCGCTTCTTCAGACCGACAACTTGAGCATGCTCCAAGGTCGATGGCGCGTCAGAAAGTGTAGGGTACAGCGTGGTGCGTACTAGCTCAGCGATGTCGGGATGCATACGTCTCTGAGTGTCTAATCGACTGAAGGGTAAACGAGCACCACCATCAGTGGCGGTGACCAGTCTTTCGAAGAGAGAAGTGTCCAGAGCGTGCTGCTGGCCTCTAGCACTCTCTTGTGACAGGTTGTAGCATTGAACGTGTGGACGCAGCTGCAAGTGATCGCCGATGAGAATTGCGTGTTCAACCGATGGTAGCAAAGCAGTCAGAAGATGAGACTCGAGTACTTCGCCAGCTTCTTCACATAGCAAGATCTTTGATGGCAGCTTGCGCAGAAGTTCCAAGTGTCGCGCGAGGCCTGAGGTGGTGACTCCAATAACGTTTGCTTGGTTCAGCACGCGAAGGTCTGTTTCGTTCTTGATGGCGTCTAATCTCAGTTTGAGGGTGTTGAATGTTTTGGCACGGTTGTTGATGGCATCTAGGATTCGCTTCTGTGCCATGCCGAGCCAGTAGTTGTGCAACAAGCGGCGTTCATTGTTCGAAAGCTCGTTCACATTGGCAACCCTAGTGATGATTTGGAGAGTACGGTTGCTCTGAACATGTTTGCCTCCGTGTAGCCACTTCTTGAAGCGCTGGCTTGCACTTCCGTATCGTTCCTCCTCCCATCCGTCTGCATCACGACCAGCTCCGTAGATCTGAGCGTAGTAGTTTGGGTGGTTCTGAGCCAGATATTCTCTAAGATTCTGCGTGGTACGACTGAGACTGTGCAGATGGTGTGTGATGGCCACGGTCTCATCATCCATCTGACCTCTTGTCTTTCCGTATTCAGAGTTCTCAGCTTTCGTCCGCTCAACAGTCGCAGCGACTTTTCTGAGGTTGATATCAGCCATACGCTCAGATCTCGAGTTCGAGCCCAGTCTGATAATTTGGGTGATACCGTGGTCGAGTAGATGTTCGAGTGACTGGTCCAGAGCATGATTTGTAAAGGTGACAACCAGAATAGGGCCAAGTGCAGCTGCCTTTTTGTTGCTCACCAAGGTTTTCATCAAAGCAACACCAGTGTAGCTTTTGCCAGTTCCAGGAGGGCCTTGGATGAGCGCAAACGACCGAGAAAGTGAGCTCAACAGCGCAGAAGCTTGAGTGTTGTCCAAGGTTGATGCCTTCTGGAGAGAATCAATGTCTGCTTGCTTGGGTTTTGTGGGATCAAAAGCTGAAGTCCCGTCTTGAACGATAGAGTCAAGTTCGAATTTGGAGCCGGCTCTTTGAGCATAAGCAGGTGGTGGGACGACCACGGTACTTTCTCCGCTGCCTTGGGAAGGAGCGAGGAATTCGGAGAAGGGCAGGTTTCCACTTCTAGAGATAGCCTTCAACGCAGTGAGGGTGGGCAAAAACGCAGGGAGAAGCACTCCGGGAAACTCGACCAACGAACGACCGCCTTGGAAGTCCTTCTGAGAGAAAATGCCTGGATTGACAGACTCGGTTAGTATCTCTGTCCAGAATCATTACAAGATTCAGAGGCTTACCAAGAATGTGAGCAATACTCTCTGCGTTCATTTCACTAGGTCGTGCAATCACACGAACGCGGTTGTCGGAGTGCGAGACAATGTTTCGGTGTGGGTCGGGAAGTTTCTCCATATCCTTCGTAGATCGCTTTGACTGGTCGTGTGGAAAGCAGACACTACAGAAGACAAAGGCCCTGGTTGAGCTGATGAGACAGATGAGAGCGTCACCTTCCAATCGTTTTGAATGAGTCCACCAGTCCTGGCGTTGCTTCTTTGATTTCGATCTGAGCTCTGGTGGCTGATCGAAGCTGATGACAAACTCCAAACCTCTAAGAGAGTCGAACTTTGGCAATTCAACGAGGACATTCCTGTACGTATGTCTTCGAAGTGTTGACTTGCCGCGCTGGGGTTCCATTCCCTGAAGAGCTTCGAGCTCGACACGAGCACTATCACGCAGCTGGCCGATGGTGTCCTCGCGCAACAACCTGAAATGGCGATCAATAAGACCCGTAACACCTGTCCTATGCCAGGTAGAGGGATCTTGCAATGGAAGGTATTCTGCATGGGTGCTCTGAATCTCTTCTGATGTTGGCATTATCTGGATCTTTTCGATCGAGTCAAAGTCGTTATTGTGTCGAGGCCTTCCATTGGGAAGTCTTCCTGGAAGACTGCGTTGTAGAGAGAATGTGGGCTTTGAGGCTGTGTTGGTATCTTGGCCGTTGACTGAACCGATATTGCGAATTGATGTGCCAATTCCTAGGCGTTTGTTGATATTGTCCAGATGCTTTGTCGCTTGATAGCGCAAATTGTCTGCAGCTGGGTCAGATTGGGGTGTCAACATTGCGGCCAAAGCAGTTGCATATGTTGTGAAACAAGGCGTGACTTTTGCTGTGCTGTTGAACTCCACGAGTCTCATGAGAACGGCAAGAGAAGCTTCGAGCGAGGTGAAAAACTCGATGTCGGACTTCTGCAAGAGTGCGCTGAGGGCTTGGATGACAGCGGCAAAAAGTTTCTCGCCTCTACTACCTCCCACACCATAGAGAAACTGGCAGATATCGCCGAGATGACGTTCAAGAAGAGGTGAAGACATGACATGCTCTTCTGAGAGAACACGAAAGAAAGGACTGATCTGAGAGACGAAAGTATGCACAAGGGCTTTCTCTGACATGCCTTCGAACTTCTGGCCCACAAGTTCAAGAACCTTGTTCAAGCCTTTGTCGGTTGCGAGACTCTTGATGACTTCTTGACGACAAGCATCGTCGAGCTGGACCAAACGCAGTGCCTGAGTGAAGAACTTGCCGAGGCCAAATCCGAGGGGAGATTTTTGGAAGGTCATGTCTTTCCAGTTGTCAAGCTCAGGCGAAGTGGTATGCTTATCTCTCTTGGGACCTTGACGCGTGTTGCGTGCCGCGGGATCGTGCGAATACTGGCATCTTGACCCACGATGGCATTCGCCTCGTTGGAAGGCATAGCATATACCTGGTCCACGGCGTCGCATGGCGGCGCTTCAAGATGTTAGGTGTATGAATGAACTGATGAGATAATGGTATGAAGACGATGATGAGAAAGAGGTGTGAAGGAAGTTGAGTCGAAAGCGCAAACAAGACGAAGAAGAAACCCCGACAAAGACAACCCAAGTGTTGTGAGAAACAGCTGCGTGTTTCCGAACGATGCAGAGTGAAATACATACATGCGCCAGCTTCTGCAGCTTTCCGCCAACCAACTCTTTTCACAAGAGCACTCCTTGCTTCTGAGACGCTTATCTTTGGGCTGTCAACTATCACAGTGTTTTCCAGAGCCAGTAGTGTGTTACCGGGGATGACTTGGACACTTCCAAGTACCATGGTACTTGATTTTCCTGCAGGTCTCAGCCATGTTGGAACCAGCAACCCAGTTTACTCGTTTGCATCAGTATATCGGTGGTGGACCAGTTGTGTCCTTGATCCAAGCATCGACTGTAGTGGTGAGGCATTGCTGTAACCACATTGTTATACCTGAGAATTATCCTATCCTGGGAAGTTGGATACAAGGTTTTTGATTTCTACCTGTTTCTACAAATGTGATTGAGTTGATACGTGCAGGTGCTCATGCGGGAAGGCACGTTGTGTGGAAACAGCTGCTGCCCGAAGGCGGTGAACGGCACCATTTTCGGCAGAACTCGTATTCGGGCATGATTCCACTCTCGTCCTATCTATATAGAGTACACGCTGTTGACCTGGTGTCAGAAGCTTAAAGGCTTAGCTGCGGTATCTTGACGGAGAACAGCCCTTGCACCGAGTCTATTAGTGTGCGCTAGGTGCACAGAGAACGAATTGCGACCACCAAAGATTATGTTCCATCCATACAGCAGACCAAATATCTAGAGGGGCAAACGGAGAGGTAAATAAAAGGATAATATTTTCGCTATGCACAAGTCTTGGATTGATGTAACAGTTATTGCTGTTGATGTTTTTGGTTGGATTGAAACCCCGGTGTTGTCCTCTGCACCCTGCACAATCAAGGAAACGAAAAGGGAGTCAAGCCTCAAATCTCAACGTCAAGGAGATTCGACAGGAAGATGTGGACAACAGAAAAGATGCGCATCTGCCATCTTCTCTAGTAGTTGACGCTTATGAGGTAGTCGGCGAGTTGCTCAACGGTGTTTGCGGCAACACCCGGTTGGACGTGCTCGGGGTAGTGGGTAACGAGAAGAGCCTGCTTGGTCTTGACGATGACGATACCCTCCTTGCCCTGATTGATTGTCAGCTCACTGATATTTGAAAGTAGGATTGCATATGAAGCCGCACCTTCTTGCCGTACAAGCTTCTGTCATCAGCCTTGAGGACGATGAACTTCTCGCCAGCAACGTGGAGACCAGTGCTCTGGACCTTCTTGACATCGGAGGTGTCCTTGAATGCAGAGACGACCTCGGCCATTTCTTGAGGAGAAACCTGGAGAATCACGCTATCAGCCCATGCTCTTTCTTGAACAAATCTCATCCGCGGTCATCCGAAATCCAACTCTTTCTCAGATCATGCTCGGCAGTGGGATATGGAGGACGCACAGTGAAGCCAGCGGAAGTGGCCCAGACGCTGTTGCCTTCGCTGTTGAAGATGGCGGCCTTGTCAATGTTGCCAGTGCCGATCAGGCTGGAAGTTCGAGTGTCAGCGATATGTCTGTAGGTGGTGGCGATGGCGGTGTATACCTCTGGTCGACGTATGCTGTTGGTTTGAAAGTCAGCCGACAAGCTCGCCATGAGGATGCGGTGAGAGCGGAAAGAGCTTACCTTGCCACGACATTGTTTCGGTTGTGAAGATGTGTACAGAGAAGTTTTGGAGGAGTCGGGAGTGCTTTGCGCGTGGGTCGTGGAGATTTTGCAGATGGAAATTATCGAATGGTTTGAGTCCAACATGGCCCTGTCTCCTGGAATAGATTGTTGATGTTGAACGCCAAGAAGGCGGGCGGTGACGGAGGGCGGGGCTGCCCCTCCAATCACTGTCTGAGCACGAGACGAGCTCTTGCTTGAACCAAAATGACATGACTCTCGCTCAACTCGTACAGACCGCCTGTGACCCGTTCATGTTGTGTTCTTCTTACTTGGTTTGCGGCTCTACCACCTGCCTCTAATTCGTGTTGTTGCACGTTCTCGTTTCTGTCCTCTTTAGACACTTGCGTAAAGCAGGTCGTCCAATGAGAAAAGACCCTCTGCACCGCTTGCGCAGCACAGAAGGGGAGGATCAAGAATCCTGCTAATTGAATCACAGTCCGTAGACATTCAATTCAATAGCGTTGTTGGATTCTTGCCCGTGTTTCGCAAAGAAACATCCATTCAAACCCACGCGCCCACTGTAGAATCCTGCAATCCTGTCAGCGTACTCAAAAGCCATTCTGGCAACTCTGTTTCGAGGTTAGTCCACCAGGCACCGAAAACAAGTAGAGTACAAGGGAAAGGCTCAACGACTGTCGCTGTGAAAGTGTAAAATGAAAAGCTATCGTTACAAGGCCATGTGTGATGGGGTATCAGCAATTCCGACGGTACGCCACTCCATATGTAAAACCCTGCAGAAAGTAATGTATACGTGAATTGTTGCCAGCAACGGAAAAACCTGTATCGTCAAGGGTAGAATGACACAGCAATCATACCGATCAGAAGGTCGTTCCAGAAAGTAACCATGCCCGAATGTCTTGTTGATCGATCGACAGCTAGTTGTGCTTCTTCTTGGATTTCGGCTTCGGCTTGGTGTCTTTGCCATGTTTCTTGGTAAGTTGCTTAAACATAGCCTTGTCCATTCTGTCGGGTATGCCGGTCACTCCAGGATGGTTCTTCTTGAAAGTCTTTGCGCGGTCTTTTTCCTCGTGAATTCTCTGCTTTTCGTCCTTCTCGTCACCCGTCTCGGTTTTTGCCCTCTTTGATGCTCCGGATATTGCTCCTTGGTTGTTGGGTAAGGATTGATTTGACTGGGGAGCGCCAACTGTCGCATCAGACGACTTCTTTCTCTTGCCGGCGGCGCCTGCGGGGCCCGATACTTCTGCCGTCGCTTCACCTGTAGGGTCATCATACTCTGTGTGCAAGGGTGCGCGCCTGTAATCAGTCAGCCACCGTCGTGAGTCTCGTGCATTGACTATGCCCACTTCTTCTCGTTATCGTTGTTCATCTTCTGTTTCTTGTTCGGCTTGGAATCACCATCTGCGGGCCTTTTGCCCTGTTTTGGCTGATTATTCTGGTTTCCTTGGTTTCCAGAAGGGTTATTTCCTGGTTTACCTTGATGGCTACCGCCGTGACCGTTTCCACCTTGGTTGTTGTTGTTGTTGCCACGCGGGAAGTTACTGCCGCTGACGTTACCGTTACTGATATGTTCTGGTTCTTGAGTGCATAGCAGCATACCTTGCCATATTCTGCTGCCATACAGCTCTCAGACGGGAACGCTGAGCTTCAAAGAGTGCATAGTTGCCACCCCAAACGCGTTCGAGAATACTGATGACATCACCGTTGTCCTTGTGTGAGTCCTCGGCATCAGACATACAGATGTTGAGCTCTCTGAAAGCGTTTGCAAATCTTTCGAAGATTTTCATGACTGAGCTCGAGCCTCCGGAGATGTCGTTGTTGTAGTTGTTAGGATCGATAATGAGGAGTCTGTCATGCTTGGAAGGTTGGCCTTTAGCGTTTCTCCACGATTTCTGTGAAAATTAGCTTGGGTTCTCGTAACCACATCACGTATTGCGAGGCCCGAATACAAGAAACTTGATCGGTAGCAAGGATCATTAGGAGAGAATGCTGCTTCAAGCAGATATGCCCAAGCAAACGAAACCCTTCCCCTTGCGCGATGCAACCGCATAAGTGCTTACCTTTGTGACGATGTTCCATGGCTCCATCTGAATACCATGATTGTGAACATCAAAATCTCTACCGTAGTATACAAAGAAAGTCATCAGAACAGTGTCCAGGCTTTGCATAGGGTCCCAATCGACGCCATTGCGATCCTCAAGGACGCGGAGTATAGTGATGGTCAGGCAGATAACCGAATAACCACCAAGGCCACCACTGAAGACCTCGGAGAAATCTCTCATGACGAGAAACTGCTTGATCAGGGATACAATGATGGGCATGGCGGGGAAACGCTCTTTCCAAACTTGGAAGGTGTTGTTGGCGAGAAGTCCACTATCATTCTCAAACGAAACATCAACCCTCAGGCCAGTCACTTTCTCGACAAACTTGACCAAAGGCACTCTGGAGCTGGCGATAACAGTGACTGATGACTCAATGGCAATCCCAGCTCTCTTAAGGCAATTGGCAAATTTGTACATCCAACTCTTTGTTGGTTGTGGGTTTGCATAGCCGCCATTCAGGAATCGGGTTGAGCAGGCAACGAGGTCCATGTCAGCGGTGGGGAGGTAAAGGCCTGAAGCGAAGGATCCGAATGCACGAACGTTCAAATCAGGGAATGACTTTCTGACCGCGCTCTCAATGCGCTTGACCAGATCCTCACGAACCTGGTTTTCGAAGTCGCGAGGCTTGACGTAGTCATAGAAGTCAAGAATCTCGTTGTGAAGCCATTGTTCAGCACGATGACCTTGAAGCTTGTTGGCAAACCAGGGAGCAGGATCAGTGCCTTCAGGAGCCTTCCATTCCTCAATGGTGTCGCCGAGTGTTACATCGTCACGGCGCTTGCGCTTCTTGTTGTTCTCTTTTCTGACTGGCGCTACCGCGTCCTTGGCTTCCTGTCTCTGAAGCCCGGTATGATATTGGCTGCGGCCTGAAGGGTCACCATGTACATCCGCAGGTGGAGGCCAAACATCAAGGCGGGGTAGAGGTACAGGCGCTGACATATTCACACCCTTAGACTCTTCGACACGAGCGGGCGGAGCGATGTTGCGATCGGGATGGAGGTGATCTAGATGACTGAATGAAGACCTTTGTGGAAGAGATGGCTCGTCTCCGACAGATGCAGAAAGTGAAATACCACCTTCGTCTTCGCTATCATCTTGGGCAAAGTCATCATCGAAGTTGAGCGAGATAAAGTCCGCACTCTCAGCAGCAGGAGCGGCAGGCTTTGCGGCCTCGACCTTGGCTTTGCGGATGAGCTTGACGACGTCTTTCTTCTTCGTTTCAGACTCGCCAGGCGGAGGCAGCACAGTGTAAGGGTCAGGATTTGACCATTTAGGTTTGGCCTGTTCGGACTCGGGGCTCTTACTCTTGACTCGAGCACGTTTGGCTCTGGGATGCTCGTCCTCGGAGTCATCAGAGTGGCTGTCACGGTGGACAGATGAAGGCTGGACGGAAGCGTCAGTGGGATGGTGAGCCTCGGTCTCGATGTCCATAGCGCCATCGCCATCGCCATCCTCGCTGTCACTATCAGAAAGATCGTCGAGCACCTTGAAGCGGGACTCCCTGCTTTCGTTCATGCCTTCCAATTGATCTGGAGTGGGTTCGCGCTGGTGTCGCATCAGATCGCGTTCGTGAGCAGGCTTGGGCCCAAATCTACGGGGCGCACCACGGCCACGTCCGCGGCGCTGACCATTACGACGTGCGTCCTGGGGAGGGGCTCTTCTAGCACCTGGGTAATTGTTTGAAGGCGCGAAGGACGGCGCGTTATTACCAGCTGAGAAGTTGAAGCCATCTCTTCTAGGACCAGGTCTGTAGTTGTCGGCAGGAGGACGGGCAGCGGCGCCGCGAAACTGGAACATGTCGCGAGGACCCGAAGGTGGAGGAGGCGCGTCGTGATAGGACGGAGGAGGTGGACGATCGCGTTGAGGATGCGTCCGTTGGTTTCTTGATGGTGGTTCGTAGTGATCCATCCTTGCGCGCCTGACAGCGATGTCTGTCTGAAGCGTCGATGAGGTGTGCGCAAAGGTGGGATTTTGTCAAAGTTGTTGCGTCTTTCTTTCGGAGTTTGCGCGAATTCGAGGGGCGCTCTTTCCTCGAATCATGCGGCGAACGTCATTGGGCGGTTTGCCGAGACCCCGAGTGATATGGAAACCCCCCTTTCACCAATGCTCACACCAGTCGTCTACCACTCTTCTTGGTCCGAGTGATGTTCTTGACACTTGTGCTGTATATCGAAAAATATAACCTTGCGAGCGGATCAATCGCTGTTGCGTCCCACGGGTCTGTCTAGCTCTAGTCTTTCTGAGTAACTGCAACAGTCACGTACCAGGCTCGTTTCGCGTCTTGATGCAGTCAGCATTGCTGCCTGCCAACTTCTCCGCACTCTTCATTCGACTCCATCTGACTATTTGTTGATACAAAACACAATCACATTCGAATCCAAGTGGTATTTGACCCCACAGTACAATTGTCTTCTCCCGTCAATATGGGCATCTCTCACGAGATACAGGCCAGGTGCCTCTGCGGCAACTACCAGCTCTCGATTGCAGTCCCTCAAGACCAGCTTCCTCTGACAGCTTCGATATGCCATTGCGATAGTTGTCGTCACGGCTCAGGAACGCTGTGTATAGGCGGAGCATTCGTGCCCGAGACTTGCGTCCAGACCGTACAGGAATCGCTTTCTAGGCTGAAGGCCAGTCAATGGTCAAATCGCAGGACAACATACCTTTGTCCCACTTGCGGCGCTACCATCATCGAAAAACTAGATGGCCAACTTTGTATCCATACAGGAGCTCTCGATCAGCTTGAGGATACAGTACATTTCGAGCGTCAAATATTCGTCAAGGATACTCAAGATGGTGGCTTCAGTCATTGGCTCAGAGACTTGCCACTCAAGACACATGCTACTATGAACGACGAGCTGCCGACTGACTGGCCTCAATCGAGCGAGCATCAAGTCGACAGAACCTCAGACCGACTGCACGCGCACTGCCTGTGCAACGGTATCAACTTCTGGATCTCTCGTCCACTAGCATCTTCAGCTAACCCAAACAACCCCAAATCTGACGTCCAGCAACACAATCCTGACCGTGGAGAATACGAAACTGAAAACCCATGGTGGCTATGCGAGAATCGAACCAAATTCTTCGCCGAAGTGTGCCAGTGCAACTCCTGCCGTCTTTCGAGTGGCTGTGATTTTGTTCCATGGACCTACGTCCCAACCACGGACATCTCTTTGGCCGCTGATGGAAGTGTGCCTTTCACCTGTGACTTCGGTACGCTCAAAAACTACCGCTCGTCTGACGAAGCATCGAGATATTTTTGTGGGCAGTGTGGTGCGACCGTCTTCTACATCAGAGATGAGAGACACGGCATTGCAAATGTGGCTGTAGGGTTGCTTGATGCAGACGAGGGCTCTCTAGCACAAAGCTGGCTTTGGTGGAGAACTGATGCTCTGGACTTCAAAGAAGATGGCATCAGTCGTGCTGCCACTCTTGTGAACCACGTCGAAGGGGCGTTGCAGAGGTGGGGCCAAGCAGCGTCGGCTTCGGACTCATAAATCTTGGTATATAATATTGGTACAACAAAGTACACAATCCAGCTCAGTGTGAAGCAAACAATGATGCGATCAAAGATCGCAAAAATTGTCGCAGCCGTGAATCGAACACGGGGCTCGTGCATGGCAAGCACGAATTTTACCACTAAACCACTGCGACTGACACACGAATTCACGTGATGTTGAGGCATCCGCTTTTTATATTTATGTATCTATTCCAATTTTGGACAAACAACACTTACATTGCCTAGTTCGCGAGCATGCTGTATCATTTCAATCAAATCACTAAGCTTGCCAACCTGACGAAAGGTCTTCCTGACATTCTCATGTGGAGCGACAAGCGCTGGACATCACTCGTGCATACATCTGATTTCGCAGTCAAATGGTCCTATCACTGATGCTCTTCCGAACGTGAATATTGACCAAAGGCGTTGTTGAATATCAATATCACTATATCTCGACCGAAACGGTGCCAAATGTCAAGCAACACCCATCGACATATAGAACGGTACCAAGACACATATCTGTATATCGAAGATCCACAAAAACTTGAATGTTGGACAGGATATCTAAAGATATTGGCTTGAAGTGATTGTCACGCCCATCACCCTGTCTTAGCAAGAGCTGCTAGGTTTACGACCAGAGATGGAAATAGGAGTTGCCGACGCATTTATCCACTGTTGGTGGTTCCAAAGCGAGAGAACAATGACAGGTACGAGACAAGAAGACAGGAACATTGCGGAAGATGCGATTATAAAGGATGTTATTATCAGACTACCAATCCATACCAGCCATCGCCTCTTCGTCATCGTCAAATTCATCCCGTGGTCGTGAAGCGGCATTGGTAGTAGTGGTAGATGAGACAGGCCCACCGAAAAGACTTTTGGGCACACTGTCGTTCATTGCGTCCTCGGCCATGAGAGCGTCCAATTCGTCTTCGTCCGGCTCTTGGTCTTCTGTAGGTTGTGTGTCGTTCTGTTTCGTAGTTGATACTGGTAAAGACTCGCTCTCCGCCAACAGCGCATCCAGTTCGTCTTCGTCAGGCTCTTCCTCGCCAAATGGATTGTGATTATTCCTTCCCTGTGTTCCTTCATTTGACTGTGCTTCCGGCCTTGATTCAACGTTATTCGGCTGCTCCTCGCTGTTGCGAGCAATGTTGTTCTCCGGTGCTGCATTCTCATCTGGAATGACAAAGTCCTCTTCGTCGTCGTCGCGCGGTGGTTTGGGCTTGCCCTCTTGAATCCATTCTCTGCGCATCATCTGCATGCGCTTCTTGTGGCCGAGCTTCTCAATCATGGACACACCATCCATGAATTTTGCTTTAGGAAAGAGATCGTCCAGCCATAATTGGTATGTATTTAGTAGACGTGCCATGTCAGAGAATTCGTGGCCTTTGCCCTTGATCTGGATGCGGTCTTTGGCGATTTTTCGGAGTTTTGGAATGCCCTGTTGAGAAAGAAGGCTGTGGAAGAGTCAGAGTTGGATGTGAATGTGTTGAGCTATGGGTACGTACCGATCTTCGTCAAGTTTGGCAACCGGCTTGCGCTTCTTGGTGACCTTGACCTCCTCATCAATATTCACTGGCACATCATGTTGATCCTGGACGGTATTGTTGTTGTTGGCGTCCTCTTGGTGCTGATCGAAAGTCGCGTTGATGCCGGCATCGTAGTTGAAGATGTCGTCCAGATCATCGCGCTCGACGGTGGGACGAACACCTGATGGTACTGCAGCTGGCATGTCTGGAATCTCTCAGTCTTGTTTCGACCGGATCTGGATGAGGATATTCGATATCAGGACGACTCCACCAAAAGTCTGGGAGACGCGACTGAGCGCGTTTCGCGCTAAATTGGCTTCGACTGACGAGGACACGGTGCGGCCAAAAGTCGTGACCGATGATGCGCCAGCAAACTTCCGCTGCTCACACATCTATTGATTGTTGCGACAATAGCAATACTCTTCTCAACAATAGTACTAGGATAGGATTGTTCACATTTCTGGTCTCGCCTTGGAAGAGCGCTCGAGTCCGAGACAGTGCGCCTTGCGACATCATCTTTGCGACCAATATCCAGCTCCGTTCAGCATCATACTCAGTTGCCATCAATTATTTCCACCAGCCATCAATTACTATCAGAACGGCCTCAGCAACTGCCATTAGCGGATTCACTTTCATAGCGCCATCATGGCTGCAGACGCATTGACTGACCCGCCGTCAGTCGGCATCATCTCAGAGCGACTACGAGAATTGTTGCAACGCGCCAGAGAAATCAAATCAGTCGAAACCATCGATCCTCCTTTACCCGTGTCAGACTTAGCACAGGGAGTCTCTTCGCTCGGACAGGACGTTTTCGAATCGCAACCCGATGTGCACAAGTTCTCTGTCGTCGAGACGGCCGCGAGGAAGATTTTCTACGAAACCATTGTACGAACCTCCGCGCTTGTCGCCTCATCCGGACCCTCTCAAACTAATATCTCAACAGCAATCCACTGATATCAGAATTCCTGGATTTGTCCGTATGTGGGACTTCCTGGATCTTCTGTTACTCTGCGGCGAACTTGGACAATGCGAACCTATCCTTGCTTTCTGGCTTGTCGAAGAGCTTCTTGACAGTCAGACCACTGAAGGTTGTAGGATAGTCTTTGACTACCTAGAGTCCAGACGTGAAAGGCTCATTCAAAAAGACTTTCACAAGACTCACCTTGCTCTCCTTCGCTCTTGCAATGAACTGCTACGTCGACTTTCCAGAGCCGAAGATGCTGTCTTCTGTGGACGAGTCTTCTTTTTCCTCTTTCAAACATTCCCCCTTGGCGACAAAAGCTCTGTCAATCTGCGCGGAGAATATCATACAGAGAATGTTACTGTCTTTGAAAAGGACCCTCCAACCGATGTCGAGGCGTCGGAACCCATGGATGTTATTATGGAAGGAGACGCCGGAGCCGAGTCACAACCTAACGACGCTGACGGCACAAGCACTCCCTCAAACAAGGACCAATCAAAGGCTCAGACGCAAAAGAAAAGTGACGAGGTCAAAGGCGAGAATTCGGAGTTCTATCCCATTTTCTGGAGGCTACAACACGATTTCTCAAACCCGACGCGACTATTTGAAGATGAGAACTTCAGCCCATTCAGGGACGGCATCGAGAAGACATTGATGAAGTTCAAGAAGACCCCAGTGGTGGCGCGGACCAAGAGTGCTGGAGATGCTCAACGCGGTATCAAACGCAAGCTTGGTGATGAGACGGGTGACCAATACGCAAGTAACTACAACCCAAAGTATTTGACTAGTCGCGAGCTGTTCGAACTCGAGGTATGTTCTAGTGTATCTGGACGGTACATTGAAGATCAAGTCTAACAAAGAACAGCTGAGCGATCTGGCATTCCAACGTCACATCTTGGTTCAAGGACTGATTCTCATCGACTTCCTGCTCTCCCTCACCGAAAAAGCAAAGAAGAAGTTGACGGATGTCGAGAAAGCCAATCCCAAGTCAGCCAACAAGGGTCTCCTTTACAGTTTCACACTGAGTGAAGAAAACGTATGTGCAAGCAGCAAGCGATGTTGGAGGCGTACGTACTGACACACAGCAGGAGAAATGGGTAACCTCAACACGTTCCAAGATTGCCGGTTATCTGCAGGAAGGACCAGAAGGAAAGTTTTACTACCGTATGGTCGACACTGTACTCTCCCGCGACAAGAATTGGGTGAGATGGAAATTGGAGAGCTGTCCGCCAATCGTCAAAGATGCTGTGACTCCAGAAGAGAACGCAGAAGCGAAGTCTGGTGCTCGGCAAGCAACCGTCAATAGGCGCCTCAAGGCGAAACCAATGGGGGCTATCGATGTGACCTTCCTCGCCGAAGTGGACAATGCGAAGGGACTCGAGGCTCTAAAAGACGCATCAAGGTATGTGCAGACACGGAATTGACATTTCCAAAGATAGATGCTGATCATTGTTGCAACAGGTTCACGGCTCCGTCACCCGAAAAGCTCGTCAAGGGAATTGAAAACGACGAACTTGATCTGGAAATGGCCATGACAGACGAGGAGAAGAATTCGTTGGAGGCCGCCAAGCAGAGCAAGACCTGGCGCGCGCTGCGGGCTGCATCCAGAACATCACTGGCGCTGTTAGACAAGGTGGATCCCTCCACACGCTTACCTGCCTTGTATAAGCAGGAGGAGAACCAGGGAGAGGCTGCCGCTGACGACCCAACATCTGCAACCGAGAATGACAGTGGAGAGGTAACCGTGGCTATGGATGGCAAGGCAGAAGAGCAGGTGGTCACTGGATAGCTATATACCAATGCAACAAGCCTTCTCGGTGTCTATTATTGAGTTATCTCGAGTGCCACAAACACTGCAGACACGTTGTTGGTATGCAAGATGATCACGCTCCTTCGATCTGCATGCACCTAGGGTTGGTCGGAGATGGAGGCGGTTGTTTGGTTGTAATGTTCCGAGACGGCCGTTGCAACCTTGCCCTGTGCGCCTATTCAAACGGTTTTGACCCGCACCGCACAACCTTGATCCTATTGTACGAGATACCCGACTTCACGTCGTGCTGGCACTGCTACTGTTTGGCAACTGCGACTCAGTCAGTGATTGCCTGAAAGTGGTGGTTGTTTTGGTCCAATTTGACAGACTTGGCCGCCCGATCGCACAGAGCCTCTCAGCCCTCGTCCACGAGATTAGCCATCGCGCAAGAGCCACTCGTGAACGAGGGGGGAACTTTTGATGGCTTGGCGAACGGTGAACGCGCTCGATCCGCATGGCGGCTCGCTTAAAGCGCACCCTGCGCAGATCAAACCGCCGTCTCTACCTACACGTATCGGGCCCGAGCAGACCAACTTCCGCAGGCACGCCGCAGCAACAGGTCCTACTCCTTGGGTCGCGAAAGCTTCCAGCACGAGCAACTCGGAAAACAGGTCCACGAGCTCGAGCAGCAAATCTCCAGCCGCCCTCTGTTCCGACGGTACCGCCGCTCGCGAGGGTGATGCCGTGCGATGCGAAACACAAAACATGTCCTAGAGCCTTGCTTGGCGACAACTCTATTTGCAGGATTGCCTGACGATTGCAATGGTGAATCGTCTGCACGTGGGGCCGGTTGTGTGAGTAGCCGGAGCGCTCATGGACGAACCGTGTTCACCGGTGAGGAACAACAACATACTCGGCTCGGGTCTGACTCCTGCAATCCTGACAACCCTCTTCTCAAACCGGCTCAGTATCCATTGCGGCCCCTGGCTGCTGATCATTAAGGATGTGCTCTCGTGGTACCCGCAAGAAAGCGCCTGCTTTCATATGATATGGCCGTGGCTTCTCCTGCCTCTTCGGTTAAACTAACTAAGAAAAGCAACAGCGGAGAAGCGCGGAGTTGCACGTTCTTAGTAAAAAGAAAGAAAGGCCAGCAAAAAGATATCACGGGCCAAGAAGGAAACAGATCGCAGGACTTGACAAGCGTGTCTTAGAATCCCTGCTTGACAGCTGCGACAAACGAGAAGTGCCAACCTGCCACGCCCGGAGCGGCCCGCAAGAAGAAGTCGAATGAAAAACGGTGATCGATCTTCTGGAAATGCTTCATAATCACCGCGTCGGATTGGTCGAGCCAGGACAAAATCGGCCTTTATGCACAGTTCAGGGAAGAGCCGAAGAAGCCAAGTCCAAGCTTCAGACAGCGTCAGACCACGGCGGGGGGAGTGCCATTAGACGAGATGAAAGCTATCAAAAAGGTGGGTGTCAAGCAGAAGCAATGTCCCTGAAGGGACACGCGCGTTTAGGCTTCTACCCTAACCGAGTGTTTTGGGCTGCATCGCAGTCGAGAGAGTGGTTTTTTGTAGGTGTCTAGCAAGAAGATTCACAATCGTCCAAATGACTTCTGCGAACCATCGTGGCTGCAGGAAACTATCGAAAGGACAGAGGGCATGCGACGTCCACACTCCGTGCGTCTTTTGGCGGCAGGACAAGCACGCATGTCACTTGACGACTAGTCCCACCACCCCCGCAACCATGCACCATCAAGCGCCTCATCCGCAAGTGGTAATGCAGCCAACCATTAGCGGTGAACGTGGGAATCATCCTGACAGGGTCCGGTTCCACTACCATAACCTCGAATCACACCCATCGGCAGTTGCCATATGTGTTCCAGCCATCTCGGAAACCGCTCTGCACAGCGCATAAAGTTTCCCGGGCATCTTGCTAGTGCACGTCCTGAGCTTTTGGCCAAATGCAACAGGTGGAATAAATCTCCGCACGCCTCTTCATTCGCAGGGCTAACTATTTACATGCTGGATATTCCCACCTGAGGTTTCCATCCGAGGTAACAACACGCCTATCCGTATTCCTATCATTGGCTGGGTGGACCCTTAGTCGAACCCACAGGCACTAAGGCGAGCATTGGCTGCCGAGAAGCACCGTGCAGAAGCAAGCAGGTGAGCTTGAATCCTTGACATGTCGATGTTGACATGGCCATCGCTGCCTTCGCCCCCATGCGATCTTTTGATGAAGTTACCGTCTGAACTTCTCGTCCTGACTCGGCCATCTCTCCTACCCTGCAGCCACCCTTATGGTAGTTGGAATTCCCGAGGATCAAGAGGCCGGATACCACCTTCTTTTGCACCATCCACTACCAAATTGGTCTTGCAACACCTGCTGACACCCCACATTCAGAGCATTGAAGTCGCCCATCATCTGATTGTCTCGTCCTGTCAAGATTCTCACCATTCTTGCACGAGTCAAGTCTTGTGCTTGCGCAACTGCTAATCTATTAGCCTCATCTCCCTTCGTTTAAACCTTCTTGACACCTTCCCCTACGGTGAGCAAAGCTCCGCCGAACTGTCGACCAGACCAACCGGCCCACTGCCTTGATCTTCTCGGTCTTGCCGCAACTTTCTCTGTCCTACAGTACAGTACCTCTTTCAAAGTCGTTGGCTGGCCAGTGTATTGCTGCACTTTATACAACACTCTTTACCCAAGACTTGCGAACCATTCTTGCGCGCAGCCCTGACAAAGCTCGCGCATTTGCTTGATATTGCTCTGATATTGAGCGATCGACCCTTTCTGTCGACTCTTGTCATCCCCACAACCTACTTCGTGGCAGCTTCAAGCTTGCAGTGGGCCATACCCGCAGTACCACTATTGCTCCATCAACCTTGCGCCTCCTCACTCTGCTTCCCAGAGCTCTACGACTAAATTAATTTGTCAACTTTTCAAGGATCTGATTACTTCTGGTATCTTTCGGAATTCCAATATCCCTCCAGCATTTCTAGCAAGCTCTGCGAATCACGGCAGCTTCCCGGCCCGTCATCACGAGTCTTATTGACCAATTTACGCGACATCAACAAAGGCGTCGCAACCTGATTGCCTTATACAGAGACCTGTAATCAAATGCTTCCAGGAAAGATCATTGAGCCCTTGTCACCACCGAGCTCTCCTCGCATGTCTGGTCAAGACTATAAGCCAGCACTACCTGGTTGGCAAACGCATCAAGACCACCAGTCGTCTTTTGGACAGGGGTACTCTCATGCAGCAGGCCAGTACCAGGCTCCACAAGAGCCTGTACCGAGCGGCCATGTGTTGAGCGTGCCTCAAGGTGCCTCGCTGAGATCGTACAAGACTTCGCCATACCCACTCAATGCCCAATACTCGGCGGGTAGTACCGCCCCGAGTTCATATTCACAACACCCGTCGTCGGACTCGAAGCCTCACTCGACGCCTCAAACCAATGTTGGATCTGGACAGCAGCCATTAGGCGAGTCGTTACCTGGCAGCCCGTCGTCCCACATCAGTCCGCACTCTCAAGGAATTGAGCCCGACGATGAGATCGCGGATGAGGAAGACCAAGATGCAAGCGGAGAAGCCGAAGACGGCGAGAACAAACCTCCAATGACGGCAGCTGAGCTGAGAAATCAAAAGCGCAAGATGAAGCGGTTCAGGTATGTGGTTGTCGACGGCACGATGATAAGATGCAACACTAACCAGTACCAGACTTACCCACAACCAGACGAGATTCCTGATGAGCGAGTTCAGCCGCCAAGCTCATCCTGATGCTGCGCATCGCGAGAGACTTTCGAGGGAGATTCCTGGCTTGAGTCCGAGACAAGTCCAAGTTTGGTTCCAGAACAGGTACTTGCAAATAGCCGACTGACTTGGAATATGTACTGACTGCAGAACAGACGTGCGAAGCTGAAGCGTCTGACAGCTGAGGACCGCGAAAGGATGATGAAGTCAAGAGCTTTGCCGGACAATTTTGACATGACACCTAGTCTCCACAGCACCTATGGCTCAGCTCCTGGTGGTATTACACCTGGCGCATCCCCTGCTAGTTACGGCACAGTCATCCACCAACCTGGACACATCCGCCCCTTGACCCTCGACACCCTCCGACGAGGGGAGATGGGACCTACCTACATCAGCCCCACTGGGATTCCTCCGGGAATGACAACAATGGCATACACCCCACCACACTCAGCAACAGACACCATGTCTCCTGTATCCAGACCGCCTGAAGGTCCTGCTTATGGGTACACTCCTCGTTCAACTCTGGATAGCCCTCAAAGAGCCATGTTCCCAGGACCCCCTCCATCATACACCAGCCAGTACTCTCAACCTCCACGACTTCCTGTACACGATCAATTCAGACGTGCAAGTGGAGAGACTGCCACTTCGTCTCCCCTAAGATCTAGCATGTCTTATGGTAGCCTGAGTGGCGAAAGTTCGCAACATCCTTCGGAGGCGAGAACCCCAGGACTGCAATCGTCTGAAGGCCAGGGATATATCTCTCAACAGGATGCGCAGAGGAACATGCCTCCTCCAAGCGGACCATATGGCTTGGGCCTTCCACCTTGTCAGTATTGCTTGCCTTTGAACGTCCTGTAATTCTACTAACCTCGATACCAGATGGCTTCCCAAGCTACCAATCCAGCATTCGCCCAGCCCAGGCACCGACTAGTGGCCCTCCGAGCATTGACATGGTCAATTCTTATAACAGGGACAGCCAACAATTGCTCAGCCAGCACCCTTCCTCATTCCCCGAGTACCAACAATACCACAACCCGACCCCTTACTCCACACCCCAAATGCCTCACTACGCCAATTTTGGCAACCAATTTGCTCCCCCTTCTTCATACTCGGGTCCCTACATGCAGCGTTCGGAGCAGCAACAGACACAGCCTCAGCAAGCACAACAATCCGCTGCTGCTAATGTGGCTCAGCGATCCTCATACCCTGGACATCGCAGCAACGAATCTGAAGCCGACCACAGCGATAGCGGTGTTGCCATCGGCGCTTCCTATTAGGACACCACTGCCAACATTTGTCTGAAGTCGACACCTATTCGCCACACCATCATCTTTCCTTCGTCGAATTTTTCCTCTTGTTTCTTTTTAGCGGATACTCCCAATACGCGTTGTTGTGTGCGCGAAAATCATTTTTCTTTCGATTCTTCTGAAACCTCTTTTTCGAACGCCTTTTATTTCTAGCTAGGTGGGTGGAAGGAAGGAAGGAGACGGCCTTTTTTTGTATGTTCATTTATTTGCAGCTCTCTTTTTTTTCTACACCGTAGAGCGGGTAGAGGAGAGGCCGCAGATCCTAAATGTCTACTATTGTCACACCATCGTGCTTGGTTTGTCGCAATTCTTCTTCTATATGTGTATAGTAAGTGTCAATATAGGGCTCTTTTTACGGGTGACAAGCATCAATATGGCGTAACGGGAGAGCTGCTGGGGGGTTGATGCAGGGCAGATTGCTGTATATTGTATGCTCTTTCCTCACGAGATAGACAATTCTCCTCTAATGTACCTTCATTGATCGCACATCCGTTCAAGCAGATCACAAAACTGTGCATCCTGCAATGTTGCAGCTCCATCTCCCAAAAGATGCTCAAATGTTTGTCCTTGAGCATGTGCATCTGTAGCTCGATCTTTCCTTTCGTCTTTTATGACAAAGGCTCTCATCCCCTGCTATTCCGCACGCCTTTGAGTACTTTATCGTCTTGGACAGAAGAAAAAGCAATGTCACAACACCCGGCCACTGTTATCAAAAAAGTTGTCTTCTGACTCCCACGAGATGCTCCTACTCGAAGGACATGCAGCATACCAAACCCTGTGCTTTCAAGTGCCGGGTCCTCGTGACCCTTACTCAACCACTATCCAAGCACACAACCCCAATGCAACGACATTTTCTGGTCATTGGGTTTTGGTTTAACTGCAATCAAAGGGGGCATTGGTGCAGCGTCTTACCCGTTAACCATTTCTCGGAAGCTCAGATTGCAAGGTTATTGTTCAAAAAAAAAAAAAATACAAAAATGCATGCTCTGAGAGCCAGTCTATTGGATCTACATTGTTGTTTTACTCTAACACATGTATGCTTAAGCGAAGCTGCATATTGTATATTCCTTTCAATGTTGAAGTATTTCTGGCTGTTTTGGTTGGTTCATGATGCAACAATTTTCTGAAACGAATGGCCCCAATTGGATGGGTGATACTAAAGGGGGGTCAGGAGAGACTTGGAGACACACAAAACCCCAAAACAAGCAGTGTGGGTCTGTGAGTTGCATTGCAGAGACTTTTTTGCAGTAGTCGGGCAGTAGCAACAAACTTGAACGGTTTGGGTACATACCCGCTACGTAGGAGACTAGATGCAAAACTGACAGGTGTCGAGATATTTTGCTCTGCCGCGTTTTGACAGCCCAGCACGTGTGTGCATTACTCATGTCTTTTGCTCTTTCGTGCATGGACGACTGAAAAGAGATCTTGTCGCTCACAATAAATATTTGCCGAAGACGAAACAAAAATAAATAAAGAAGCAGGGGTGTTTGTCAAGAACGTGTATCTGGTTCTGGCTTAAGCCTACAGGCTTTTCTTTCCTTGTTGGGCTTTGGGTCAAGGGCAAGAAAACCAAGACATGCACCGACATGGATCCTCTTCTCGATGATGCTGTGACCAGTCTCCCGGAGGCGAGAGGTTTGAGACATTTCTGGACAAGGGTGAGGCAGGGGGGTTGGAATCCGGTGAAAGTGGAAGGTCCGCGCGACGGGGAACACAGAGAGAGAGCAAAGTCTTGGGTTGAAGGGATGAACCGACTCGTCCGGTGTGCCCCGGTGGAGCTCTGTTGGCTGGCTCGCCGCACGCGTGTTCTTGATGGATCTGCTTACTGATACTTGGTTCGGGATGTGGGCACGCTGGCACCTGCCGAGTGCTTTTTTTGCTTTGCTTTACTTCTCTTGGCTCGCGGGTGGTACACGCACACGCCCGCCCTCTTCAGGCCGACGGCGATGTAGATGTGATAGCCGAGGACAGCAATAAGGAAGATGCGAGATTGGGAAATGCTTAGGTGAGGATCTCTATGGACGCCTACGATGCTGGAACAGTTACACCCGTCTTTTGCAAGTTGCGACTGTTACTTGTGCGTGATAGAAACCAAGGGTTTGCAGGATGCGCGGATGAACTTACTCGTGCGAGACCGGTCAGGGCAGACGGAGTCATCGGGACGGCTGGGGGCGTAGGGGGCCTGAGGCAGCAGTCAAAGCACAGCGTGATTTGCTTGAACAGTAATCACAGCCGGTGCATGTAGTCCACTCTTGACATTGGGATGAAGGCAGCAAACACGTGCTCGAGCATTCGAAGCGATGTTCAAACAATCAAGCAGTGATTTTTTGTAAGCGAATCCACGATTCATGCCTCTTTGATCCCTTTCTCTTCTCTCAGACCCCGACCACGTTCTACAAATGTACCAAATCCCGGATTGTTGTCTAGACAAAGATCTACTGTCATAGCTAACCACAGGGCGAGGGTTGGTCACATCATACTGACCTACCTTGGCAAGCCTGTGCTGCTGCCAACTTGAACTCTGGTAGATTTGGTCGGACACAGGTCTGGAAGATGGATATGAGGCGACACACGAGCTCTCTGGAGAATGACCGACGGAGATACCTAATCCAAGCGTGCAAGTATACTCTTGTGATATAGTGGGAGATCAAGGTGGCAGACTGAACAGCAAAGTTACCATGTCTTGTTACTTGCGTGACTCGCCAGGCGGCAAGTGAGGGCAAGAATTTTGCTGGCCAGCCAAAACTTCTTAGCTGAAAGCCGGATTACTGGTCTGTAGCTGTTTTTCGTGGTAAGTGGCCTGACGATAGAAACAGCTCATAGCGAACAGAGGATGAGATGAGTTGTTTGCGGTGTCACCGAAGAACGAGTTGTCGTCGGAATACGCTCAGACAGCAACAACGGCGGCGGGACCAAGTTGCACCGGATTCAAGAGCTGCTCCAGGCGTTCCACTGACTCGTCGTTAACATTTCCAAGCGATGTTGACAGTGCGATCTCAACGAGGCGACACCTCAAGCCAAAAAGCTCGAGCATCCGTGGATTGCGATCTCCTAAAATTGTAGGCAGGCCTGATATCTGTGCGTTGTACGACCCGTTGTGTGTTTGGCTATCGCGCGCTGGCCTGAACAGACGGTCTGTGGGCGAAATTGGTTGCAGCGCCGCATTCGTCTTTTGGCTGTTTGCCCTTTCCGAAATTGCAGTCTTTTGATGACATTATTCGGCAAGCGGCTGCGAGGTTTCAATAATGTCCAGAGCATTGATGTTAGGGCGGGAGACGGAAATGATTGCACGTTCCTCTTGTTCCAGCGATCGTTTTGGTCTCGAAATACCTCTGTGGCCCAAGTATGTAGACCTCTTTGTATAGGTCTGGTCTCTTTGGTCCTGTTTTGTGACTGTGTTCTTCATCTTGCAGCAGCTTGGATATTCCGACTATGACAGTTCAGACTCTGCGATGCTGGCTTTTCTGAAGCATGCAATTCAACTTGTCGCAGTCGGTGTGTCAAACTTGTGGCTCATTCTCGAACAGCAGGCATATGAGTGTTCGCATCAGTTCCTTGATCGAGACATCTCCCGAAGATTGGGCGTCTTTCTTGCCGTCAATATCAACAGTATGTGCAGACAATCGAGAGGGTGCAACATTGTTGAATGCGCTTGCGGCGCCAGGGTCACACCAAACGACCGTTCGATCAAGAGCTGTTTGACACGCAAGCTTCCGTGGACATGCTTGCATCGAAAGAAAATGACCAAACGCAACAAACGACGGGCCAAATCAGACTGCGGTTGTTCATCCTCAGGAGTACCACGTCAACACGAGCAAGGCTCACCAATTCAAATCACCTTTTAGCCATGCTGTGCTGTAAAAGAGTCACGGTGAACTCGATGCTCGCCAGCGAATCAGAGGTCGGAAGAACATTTTGAGCGAAGCTTTGTTGCCCGATCACATGAAAATCAACGGTCAGAATCAACATGGAGAAATTCTGCACGAAAGCTAATGGTGACAATTTGACCGAACAGTGGTGAGAGATTGATTGAAAGACTCTCGCTTGAGCTATAAGGCAAGATTGAACGGAAATATCAAGTTTGTAGAGGATAAGACCATGGGACCTATGAACCATATCAAGTTCTTCCCAGAGACGATTTCCGGTTGCCACGTTCGACACACCGTTCTCAACAATCGCAAGAGTTCCATGCTCGAAGTTGATTCGCCATGACCAACGGCTGATCAGAACATCTGGAAAAAAGATGCCGTCAATGACGGCAATGTGCAGCAGCCAAAGACGTATTTTTCCTTCCACAGATCCGGATGAGTGAATACCAGCAGGACCAGCCAATGGGAAAGGACTATGTCTGAGTGATACTGGCTTCGATAAGTCCGAAATGGGAGTGAAGACTCATAGAGAGCCAAGGCTCACAATGAGTGGTCGAAAGGGAAACAAGAGTGAGCTCGAGTGACTTCGCGGAGTCAATCTTCAGCTGCTGTCGGGAGAAGGAGCCAACCAGATAGATATTCAGAGCATTCCTTTGTCTGCACAGTCTCATCCTCACTCAAGACAATACTTGACACAGTACTCGACACTGGACCCCTAGAAGAAGACGCATCACTGTCATCTTGTTGTGGTCATCAGCATCAAACGACAGCTTTTCGATAAGTAGTGTCGTGTGCGAAAACCCAGTGCGGCTTTCCCCAACCCGAACAGACAAACGCAGCCGTCGCGACAGAGAGAATTTTCTGTCTTTATAGCTGTCTGTCAGTCACAGATTCCCCTCGACCAGGAGTTTCAATCATCCTTGACCAGCATAGCGTGTATTGCATCGGCGCAGTTCACAGCATCGCAAGCAGTTGGTGGACAAGTTTACCTAGTGCGCGCGTCTTTTTTGAACGAATTCGGTCCGTGCGTCCCCAAATTTACGGGAGCCAGGCAAAATCTCCAACCACCTTCGCTGTCGACCTTCATCACCCTCGACTGTACAGTCAAACCCGCCAGTCTAATGACCAGCGAAACTCCAAGCGCTGCGCAAAATCAGCCCCAGGCCGCTCCCGCAGCTCAGAACACACAGCAAAAAGCTGTGCAGGCGCAGCTTTCCTACGCCAGTATCGCCAACAAGACATCGGCAGCCCAGCAGTCGCAGAATGCGAGCAAACTGAAGACCACCGCCCCGCAGTCATCGTCAAAGCCATCCAACATGCAGAATGGCGACCATGGCAGAAAGCCCTCTGTGATTATTAGTGCTTCTGGCACCACTGGACAAATCCCCAACGGCGGCCCTCAGACGCAGTCCTCGAGACCAAACATCAACTTTGGCTCTATGAATGGCCCCGCCGGCTCTCCCGCCATCGCGAGCAGCGTTCCTGTCCAACAGACCACCCCCAACCTCGCCGCCGCCAACCCAAACATCATCTCTCCCTCACACTCACCTTCGCCCATCCCTCAGCCCGCCGCCAGCGGTGGCAAGCCTCCGGCCAACCTCCCCGGCCAGAGCAATGCCCCCAACTTTGGCAGCTTCGGCGCAGAGAACGGTGAAGTCAGT